>QXVX01006274.1:1438-50448 GCA_013436065.1 Halocynthia aurantium
CCTTTAATCTGTAAACACAAAATGACAGGGTAAACCTTGTAGAAAACTTAAAAATCGACTTATTCTTCCACCTTTTTTTAAGCAAAATAAAATTGTTCAGAATATCGAAGACTTGGCTTGTTCCTAGTTTATTCCGACTTATGTTAAAAGCAGGATTTAGACCACCAGCACTATAGTATATATACATTCTTCATTTTTAGTGTTTGTGGTGCTTATAATTTTGAGCAATGGACCTGTTTTCATGTTATCTGCGTCCTTATCTTAATACATCTTAAAAAAACATTTAGACCACCAGCACGATACCCCCTATACATTCTTTATTTTAGTGTTCGTGGTCCTTATAATTTTGAACAATGGACCTGTTTTCTGTGTCATCTGCGTCCTTTAATCGTTAAACCCAAACCGACAGGGTAAACCTTTTGAAAAATTTGAAAAATTTAAAAACGGCATATTCTCACATCTTTTCTTAAGCGAAATAAAATTGTTGAGAATATCAAAGACTTAGCTTGCTCCTAGTTTAATCCTACATATCTTGAAAAAAATACCGTTTTGACCACCAGCACGATAGCATATATACATTCTTTATCTTAGTGTTTGTGGTACTTATGATTTTGAACAATGGACCTGTTGCGTCATTCAATCGATGTATGTACAAATATTAGACAAAGTGAACACTTTTGCTACCTCACTAAACGACGATATGTTGAATCTGACCGTCGCTTTCTGTGTAATTTTCTGTGACTGGAGTCATTACGACACCAACTTTGTAACATGTTCCCACTAACAAAGAAACTATTTCATATAATTTTTTATTGAAAGTTTTTTGTGTCAAAAGCGGTTTATTAATTAACCAAACAAACAACACTGAACTCAATTGATATTTCAATATGATAACCGAAATTGAGTATTTCTGCAGGGGTAATCTATAAATATTGATCAGTCTTGTCACTATACTATTGCTAGACTTGCTATGGGAGCGGTCGCTCCAGAAAATTTGTTCTAAACTCACATATACCGTTGAGTTGAGGTATTGAACAAGTATTTACAAAAACTCTGCAGGTCAAATTGATATCACCCAAACTTCTTTAGAAATGTAAAGTGTAACAGGAAGTTGGAATATTAATAAAAAAGAATTTACCATAACAAAAGAATAAAAATGGACAAAAAAATATATCTATGTTTTATATATCAATAACTACTTGTCATAAATAGTGGTAAGAAAGCTAGTGTGAACATGTGCTAGTTTTCTCGTTTGGGTACAAACACAGTGAAATGTCATAATTCGACTTTAATTTAAATTAGCCATATGAGCAGATTAATGAAATAAAGCAGTGATAGGCAGTTTGATACCTGGTGCATGGATGTTCATGAGAATCATCATCATCATCATAGGTGGGATCAAAATTTTATAGGGATTTGAACTATTTGACTACCAAAAAATAGGAAATTGAAAAAGGGTTTTCAACAATAGTCTGAAGATAGACCAAGAGTTTCTGTATTCTGTGTGGTAAACCATTTCTAAAATGCATAAATTATGCTACATTTTGTACAAAGAGAATTGAAGTAATGAAAGTGAAGTTATCACGAACGAAAGATCCATACAAAACCATAAACACTGTACTGTATTGGGAAGACTCAAGACCGGTATATGTATGTACACTGGGCAACAGATATTTTAATTGTGGTAGAATGATTAACTGTAAACCTGAATGAGAATGTGTAATAAATGAGGGTGATACCGCAACCAAGAAATATAATTTCTGCATTAACATCAGTTGTATACAGCAATTATGACATGACTCCTTTCTACTTAAATCATTTTGATTGCCAATGAGCATGTGTGAACAGAATACAGTGGAGAGCAATATGTACTTCAACAGTAATTATTGAAACTAGGTAGGTAAGTCTTAGGTAGTTTATGAATATTTGGAACATTTAAAATATTATCTGGTATGAGGGGAGAAACACACATCGAAAACTATAGCATAGCATTTTCCTCCATTTCTGGTTCTATTATCGATTCTTTTCATAATACTGTACTTATATCGCCGTATCGCTTATATCGCTAAAGAACCAAGCGCTGATACATTTAATGAAAATGAATGTGCCACAAAGTTTTTTTCCGGAATCAGATTCTGATCTCATATTTGCTTGTTCTTGGTTACATGTCCATCATGTATATCTACTTTCTATATTGAAAATAGGAAATTGAAATAAAAATATCTTGAGTGATTTGTTGTCGCACAGGTGAATTGAAATTGTCATCGAAACACGTACCAACCTGCATACAGACTTCTACCAATACTAATGATGATAAAGATGACGATTTATCGAAGGCAGTTGATAGTGGCCATATATGCTCTTTGTGTGGACATCTGCAGGCTAGAGAAAGAACATTGAATTACAAAGAAATGTAACTCCAATCACCTTCTACATTACTTGAAACTATTTGAAAAAAAACATTGACCTAAACAATTTGCTAATTACATCATAATAGCCTCACTTGTAACACCCCCGTCTTGGTATCATATAGTTTCAGAGGCTGCACACCTCTGGGATAAATAATCAGTGTAAGACTCCCATTGATTATTAAATAATCATTGTAAGACTTCCATTGATTATTAAATAATCAGTGAAAATTTTAAATATTTTTCACCGTCCCCCTAGTTTAAGAATCCCTGGCCTAGAAGATGATTGAGTGATTGCTTTCACTGTAGATAATTCTAATAGTTTTAATCCTTCTACTACTTTAATAGGAAGCTATCTTTGCGGGTTGAATTTGAATAAAATTATAAATAAATACCTTGATTTTAGCCTTAGCCAGATGCTTTGTACTCATGAGGTTGGGTTTGAGAAGCCCAGGTAATAACGATGCACCTTGTTGGTGGCCATGGTGATGCAGTGAGAGAGGTACCTTGAAAATATATATAAAACACTCCAGTTAGATAACATTATCTTAGTAATGAAAGATTAACGCCATCAAATGATTGTATTTTTTGCCAGGAGACAGATTCTGTATCAAAAATAGCTTTATGCAGTAATTTTCAGAGGTATAGCAAAATTAGAGGCAGCTGTCTAAACAATACAGTGTCAGCGTACTAAACCCAGAGGTTATGTAAAGTCCTTATTTAAATTTGAGAACAAAGGGTTGTTCTTGATGACAAATAAACCTAATTTAAAACTGAAGATTTTACAGTGTCTCTCTCGTTGCAAACATGCGCGATTGCAACAAGAGTTTGTTTTCCATTGTTGTAACTGTTTTTCCACTTCAAGACATAATTTATTAACAAAGTGGCGAACAGAGCTTCATATTATCCAATATTTTTCAATACTTGTTCAGCATGTTTCTCGTTAATTCGATAACAAACTCTGTAATTGAAAAATTGGGAGAACAGACATCACTTGCAGCATTCTGTCCAGAGATAGTTTCAATAAATTTATATTACGATAAGCAAACAAATAGTCCAATCAACTCACTTTAGGTAAAGTAGTGGATGGAAAAGGAGGTTTTGAAGATGCTGTTGTAAAAGATGATGGTCCATGAATGGCTGTACCATTAACCGGGACCAGTTGAGGAAGGGAACCCGGTCCTGCATGCGTACCGACACCACTGACGATAGAGTGATGATGACCATGCTGTTCTACCAGACGACGCTGCCGTCTCTGTGAAATCGGATGGGTGTTGTGAGATATTTGTATTTTGAAAGCCCAGAAAAACAAAGCAATACAAAACAAACTTGCTAAAGTAGCTACAATAACCATGCACAGTAATAACCAACCTTTCTAACTAAATGTCTGAATCTATACTGAGATAGCATAGCATAGGGTGACTATATATATTAGAATATTGTAGAATGTAGAAGTAGGTTGCACCTTCTACAAAAAACTATCCTTGAAATGCTATTTTAAGTGACAAAATTATTATTATGCAATGACATGTATTCATGAAGCCGAATAGAACAGGGCTTCCCAAACTGGAGGTCGCGCGACGAGATTTAGGGGTCGCAAAATTTCACACTACGTACTGCAAAGTCTTTATAAATTGTACTTTTTTTGACTTTCGAAAAGCAATTAATGAAACTAGCGCAAAACATAAATCTTAACTGAGTTGTGGACTCTACGTAAACACCACTTTAATGCGACTTTGTTACGTGTATATTTTGAACTGTTCATCATTGTTAAACATAAAGGGTCACGGAAAATTTTATTAAATTTAAAGGGGTCGCCAGCAAATAGAGTTCGGAAAGCCCTGAAATAAAATACACGGATGGGAGAATCTGGATATACGGTCATTCTATCAAACACCTTAGGATAATAAAACAGTTAATGACCTCCATCCAACTTTCACGATCTGTCTTCTTCGCATTAAAATGAACTTTGATCGGTGCCGTAGTTTTCCTATGCCTGATCAATACCTTGCTATGAGGAGACATATGAAGAACCGGTTTAGGATCTACCCATTTGTTACTGAGACTTGAGGCACAGGAGCCCAGAGGTAAACTTTCTTTACACTTAGGTTTCCCTTTAAGAACTGCAGGTTTGAGACTTTGGGGAGAACTAACTTGTTCTTTCCTTAAGAACTTGCAGTGATCGGACAACACTGTTGTAAGCCCCACAGCAGAATCAGAGAGATCTACCAAGCTGACTTTGCCTCTGACTTCATCAGAGAATTGTTTCTTTAAAAAGCCAGTTGCCAATTTAGTTTTTTCAAATTTTTTCATTTTCGACATCCTCACTGCCTCCTTTACTGCTTTAAGGCTTATATCCTGCTTTGATAATTGCTGAATGCTCTTATACTCCTTTTCTTCATGCTGAAATCACACACGTAATATGAGAGGTTGCCGTACGCTAAAAACCTAATCTCATACTTTTTGTAAATCCCTTTTCACTCAAATTCTCAATATTTCAATGATATTTCTTTCTTTTTTGTAGGCTATTGCTTATCCATATAGCATATTATATTTCAGTGAAGCATATCACCACCCACCTTACACAACAGCTGTTAATCTTTATAAAATGATATTAAACTTGTTTTCTTTTTAGTAAAATAATGTAATGACACACTTTTGCAGGTGCTCAACATCAAACAGTACATGTTGTCCACTAGGTTTCTGGGCATCATTTAAAACTCCATTTATAAAAAATAAATGTAATGAATTATGATACCGAAAAAATTTCCGTTTCATGTGAAGTACAACTAGTGTAGAGTAAGTGTCCAGGATTTTATGGAATAAACTAGCATGAATCTTACAGTACCAGTGATTTAGTTAATAGTGAGTTAGCTAACCCTTTAAAAAACATTTTTATTAGATTAAGCTCAATCTTCATGAGTTATGTTCTGGACCTAGCAACCGCATTAAATTCAGACTTACTTCAGACTATCTATATATTACATAGCTTACTCGTTTTTTCTGGGCTTGATTTTGTTTCCAAATAGGAACATCGCCAGCATTTGAAGTAGGTCCTGCTTTGCTTGCTGATACTTCGTTAAATCTGGCGGTTTGTTGAGCATCGTGTGCTCTTTTATCTGCTTCCCTGTGAGAGAAAGAACTTGTTTTAACAAAACAAAAAACATCTATGCAATTTCTGTAGTTCAACCTAGGCCATAAAATCTTCATTTGTCCAGAAATCCAAAGCTCCGGACTCTGCCGACACATTACCAGTAATGCTTTTATTTTAATAAAGATAAACTGCTAATGGATTTGAGAATGAAAATGAACAATCTCGAACCAAATCCAGAATAGACTACAGTCTGAGCTGAACAAAAAAAAAAGAATTGGAAAGCTTGTTCAAAACTAAGCATGTCTTGAGAGCAGAAGCTGATTACTACCTGATAAAGAAACCAGTCAAGAGTGTAATACAGGCAACAGACTGAAGCAAACAGCTCAAAAAAGGGAAAATAACTGACATGAAATCAATTTATATTGAAGATTTTGACGAGACTATTACACATGTGCCTACATTGTTACCCTATAGTTACTGAAAATTGACAAAAGATGCTCGAAAATACCAAATAGCTGTGTATCACAGTGAAAACACCTCCCTGAACGGGTTAACTGCTCTACAACAATGAGGAAAGAAATCCAGAATAGCATGGAATTTAGTTTAGATGGCATATATATATATATATATATATATAAGGGAAAGCTGTATAAGCACAGAAGAAGTCGTTTTATACCCCTCTGAAGCGGTCAAATTCAATGGAATTTTCCAAGAGACAAATAGCATGAATTCAAGACAAGTCTTTCAATGGAGGTGGACCTGTACCAGACTACACTTCTAAGAAATAGGGAGGATTGAAGTTTACGCTGCTTGTGTTAGGAAGAGGTTTGTGTTTATTCAGCGTCTTTACACAGGTCGAACCAGATTTCCTTAAAGCTAATCAGATTATGGCTTGAAAGGTATTTTGACTTCGTCAAGAGCAATTAGATCACAAAAGCGGTGCTGTGTTATTATTTTTGTTTGGCCAAATACTCGCATGAGAAGATGTTAATCGAAATAAAGTATAGGGTTCACTGATAACTTTTTCACTGGTGACTATAAAATGAAACAAATGAAACTTGAATGTGAAGACAGAATGAAATGAATGGTTTGTAACAACTAACAATATTGGTTGACAATTTCATAATTTTTATATAGATATCGAGGCCATGATATTTTTCAAGCATAAAAGTGAACATGGTGATGGTGATGTGACTTATCTTTGGATACAACCTACATATAAGATTTCGGTTGTGCTTTTATAGTGAATGAGCTGAGCTGGCTGTTGCATGAACATCAAAATATTAATTCTTATTAATGTATGAAATTCAGTAGCTCAAGAGGGAAAGCAAAGGGGCTGAAAAAAGAACAGAAAGCACAAGCCATCTGGATGGATGTGAAACATCCACATGGATACATGAGGGATGATGTTGAGGGTTATCAGGGTCATCAAACACAGCAAGAGCTGAGTGAAGCCAGAATAATAAAACTCCAGGGCAGGTGAGTTTAACTTCCAGAACTATCTCAACCATACAACAATCTCGCAGCATCTAGCAAACAGCTCACGTACAAGTAAAACCTCGCATAACTGCGAAATATTTCTCGAATAAAAGGGGGAACTGGTAGGAATTGCATAGTCCGCGTTTGCATATAACTAGTACTAGTGTAAGGATAAATTGCAGGTTTATTATCAGGCACCACTGAGGAGAACTTTCAAAAACCCACCATCTTCGATTAGTAAATTCAAGTTTCCGAATCTTTTATGTTAAGGAGCGTGGTCGAACACTTCGTGGTTTATTGCATTAAAGTTTTAAAGATCTCGTTCGGGGGAATATTGTTTGAACAGGACTTCTTCAGTTTTCTATACCACATTTGAAATTACATATGAACAAACACTCAAAGGCAAAAGGGACGTTGGAACCACGAACGATTAATCATCTTGTTGAGTTGATGCAATACAAAACATGTTTAGATCTACCTTTAAACAACAAGTCACCGTCACCCAAATCACTGGTTACTTTACCAAGCTGTAGAATGTTCTACTATAATTACTAGCACAGAAAGAAGAAACCAGAATATAAAACTATAAAACTAATCTTGAAAAGAAATATAAGGAACAGGAGCCTGCGTATATATATGGGTTTTGCAGGTGACAAGCAAAAATGGGTCAAACCAGAAAATTTAGGCGTTGCAATGATTTTCCAATAACTTTGCTATCTTAATTGTACATTACTGTATGAATAGACTGGTATCAAGTTCACACTTACAAGATCATTCTGATATGAAGCAGGGCAGTCATCGCATGTGCATATCAAATTATTTATGCAAGGTGTTAATAAGGTTTCGAATTAAACTTTCAGGACGTTGGGGGATTATCACCATTAGAAATTGTGCCATTGTCAAAATAATCCAGGTAATGAAGGCAGTCCTTTTTTTAGCTATGAATATTAATGGAAAGCTACTAGCATGTCTGGTATTCTATATATGCAGCAACACATGTAATCTATAATGATTGATATATCGAAAGTAACAGCCAGAAAATGGCACTGTTGTTCTTAGTTTGACATTTGACATTTCCTAAATTTAAATTTATTCTAAGCTCAAAAAGTTAACCACAGCACTTCCGTAGTAAAATCAGACCCACATGCAAATTTTCACTAGGCCACTAGGCACTAGGCTAGGAAACCTAAGAGATATGTGAGTACAAACATACATACACAGATGCACACAGTTTCCTCTAAATTGTACATTTTTAGTATCGACGTACCTCAAATCTCGAAAGTATGAATGACGGAGCGTCTGCTTAGCCGTTATCCTTTCATCTGGATCGTAAGTGCACATCTTATAGATTAGTTCTATGCATTGCTGTGATGCATGCGGAAGCAATTTTTCAATACCGGTGCCTTTCTTGTGAGGAAAGTCAAAGTTGATGCCTCGGTTCCGACTGCAAACAATTCGATGTAAGTTTAAACAAATTTAGACAAGCATTTGATGGCAGCGAATTGTAGTCTAATAATTGCAATATGAAAGTAACTAGCATTCGTAAATAAATGTAATGTTCATGAAACATGGTCCGTATGCTTCTTGAGATGGTTTTTTGCTATTGTAGTAAAGACACACTCATGTAGACACTAAGTTAATACCACAGAAAACATCTCACTGTTTCATTTTGTTCAGGACGGACGGATCAGGCGTTCCAAGTACATCGTGAATTTTCGAGATTTGATCGACTTCATTTGCACCAGGAAAAAGTGGATGTAAGCTAAAAACAAACATTGATTGATGTAAAAAAGTGCAGTCAAACCGCAGGAGTGTAGATTTAATGTTGCCAACTTCATGTCGCAACTTCCTGATAGAGTAATAGCACTGTGACACTAGCTATGGAAACAAACACAGAAAATTCCTACAAATAAGTGGCAGCATATTGATGGGTGGTACAAACTTAAAGTTGAAGTATATAAATACATAGGCTTACCTCATCACTTCAAAAAAGACACAACCAACACTCCATAAATCCATTCGGTATGTGTAGTATCCATCAGTGAGCAGGCATTCAGGAGCCCGATACCATCTTGTGCTTATGTATTCGGTGTATGGTTGCTTACTGTAGACGCTTCTACAAGATCCAAAATCTGCTAGTTTCAATAAATCATCCTGAAAAACGAATCTGTTACCAGGGATGGAAAATATATGTGTAATTATTTTAGCAGGAGTCTAACAGCAAGCTAGGCTGAGGTTCAGTTTTCCTAGCTTCAAGTTTCGAACTATAGAACGCCTGAAGGAACAAGTGCAAAGTAGAGAGTAACTCATACACTACAACAATGTTGGATAACCATCTTAGAAACCAGGTTTTCTGGGATCTAACCATAATGTACAGTAAGTCACGTTTGAAGAGTTTGTACTGACTTTCATATCTTACAACCATAATCTGCTATCCAGTGGATGAAAATGAATTGGTATGTTGGCTGATATGTGCAAAGGTTAGGTGCTAAATGGTGAATATAAAGCAGCGGTGTTCTAGCTATTCATTACCTTAATTAAAATATTCTCAGGCTTGACATCTCGATGAAATATTCCACATCTGTAATAAAAGGAGGTATAAAAAAATGGCCAAATTACTTTATAATATACTACTTGTAATGGCAATGTGAAAATTATTCTGTAACTATTTTTTTTAGGCTTTTTCCCGCAGAAAACACTTTTTAAATATTAAATTGGTCCTGGTGTTTTAATTTTTGCATGCAGGTGAAAACGAATGCACCCGCATCAATATTTGGCTTGCTAGCTGATAGTTGGACCAGGCTGTTGTAGAATAAGGTATATGTTAAGCTACTTCAATACTACTTGTCAATTTTGAGATATAAGGCAATACCTGTGCATGTGATCAAGTGATTTCAGTAATTGATACATGTAATTCTTAACTTTGGACTCTTGTAGATAATGTCTTCTTCCTGTAGTACAAATACAGTAATCATAAGTAGTGTATTCAAACCAATTCAAAGTATTGCCAATTCTTTCAACTGCTGAAAAGCGTTATATATATATATATATATAGGTGTAAAATAAAGTAATAAAAGTTGAGACACATATTGAGAAAATAATCAATTACATAAGATATATTTATCTCTTGTTTGGCTTAGCAACATTGCTATAGAGATTATCATACGGTAGAAAAAAGTATGAGAATCCAGATAACACGGATTTCTTTGGGTAGGTAATAAACAATATTAATAATCTAGAAATATCCCCTTTATTTACACAGCAAGAAGTAGCTGCAAACATCCCAAATTCTAGAAATTCATATTATAATTTATTTTATTCGCCCTAAAATTTAGGAAAGATTTTATTCACCTCAAATATTTTATGATACGTTCTACAGGGGGGTAGGGTAGTATTACATACTACTCAAAATTTTCATAGGCCTTCTCGATATTTCAAAGATTCTGGTTCTAAGTAGCATTCAGTTGATATATCATACCTATATGATATAGTTAGTGATAACAGTAAAAAAGAGATTAGCTTTCTGTGGTTAAGGTGAAGCATAGAAATCGAAACTAATAAAATAATCAACAGTGTAATATTATGTATTTAATCACGGATTTCCGATATTCAATGAGTTGAATTTCATTATCGTTTATGGGGAGAACAAAGCATGAAAACATTGTTCTATTCAAGCATAATAACAGAAGTAGAATAACAATGCTAAAATCATCAAACACATTCATCTCACAACATTAAGATTGATTGATAATGTCACTTTAACAATACTCCACACACAAAAAGTCATTATAATGGCGTTTATTCAATGTTATTATAATTCGTGCACCATTCTACTGTAAAATACTTCATCGCTATAGCTCACAAGATAACTGGAGCGTCAAAAGTGCTATCAAGTGGCTACTACATAAAGATGCCGCACACCGAGTACCACACAAGTATGAAAAAGAAATTCTAATGAATGGTAATATGTTAATTGTAAAATTTGCGGGTGACATTCATAAAACATAAGGCTGCATTATTATCCAGCACTTCTACACCCAACTTGTGAAAATAATAAAATTCAGATAAGAGATATTTCAGCCAGTGTGGTTACTAACTGAAGGCGGGTTGCCATTCCCAGCTTATGATACTTGTAACATAGTAGTAAAATTACTAAGTTGACAGCCATAGATGTATTGCTGGTTTGCTTTACCATTCATCACATTCAGTACATTTGTTTGTAGCACTCCCTCATGTTTTTTAATTGTCAATACAGTACATTCAAAGCAATTTTTCATATCAGACATTCAACAGTTAATATAACAGTTATCCAAGTTTGAGAATTTTGGAATAATTTTCTACGAATTACGTGAATGCAGGATAAAAAAGTTGTGCATTCAGTCATGAAATATTAAGAAATTGTACTTTGGTTTATGAAAGCAAACCTAATGACTAGAGCAATTATTTATATTCTATTAACAGAGTTAATTTGTCCGGGATTACCAAGGAACAAGGATTGCTGCCATCTCGCTCGATTGTGCGAGCATCATTGGAAATTATGTTCCAAAGCCATCACTACTTGTAGTAATAATGGGAAAAAAATTCATGGGAAAAAGAAATGGTATACAACTCTAGCGCGATCTAGTGGATATAGTTGAAACGCTCAAGCATTATTACCAGTTTTCGGCTCATTACCAGATACGAAATCGGATACCCTTATGACAACGGGGACCCATAAAAAATTTCAGCTTTCTAGTACAGTACAGTATTTAAGATATGGCCAGCCATAGCGTCTGAAACATACATAACTATTCCTTTATATATTTAAATAGATTTCAACTTTTCATTCACAGTTATCTCTTGTACTAGCAATACTAGCAAGAAAAAACCTCTGTATCCCATCATTATCCACCTCTGCCTGAATATGAAAAGAGCTCTACATGTTCCATACATTTCATCCAGAGATTTTGAGAGTACTAGTGACTATAGTGATTATCACAAATATTATACAACCTATTGTGGGGATCTAGCTATGACAATACTGATGGCTTCACATTTTGAACGTAAAAACACATTCGTCAGTTCGATTTGATCAGTCATATTTCAGTTGTAAATGCAAAGAACTGTTATTCTTGGAACGTAATGAACATAAAAGGGGAGGGAAGAATAGCTGTTTTGTTACAGACAATAGACAAGCGAGTTGTGTGCTTTATTATTAGCCTTTGGAGAATAATATGAGCAAGACGGGACAATAATGACAAATCAAGTACTGCTTCTTTGTTGGACTCCTATGATGAGTTAGAAAGCGTCCAAGTGTCTATTGTGTCCCCACTAATCTGGTAAGAGAAGTGAGTCGCGGTCGCAGAAGTCATTTCACTTAATTTCACACAAGTCTGAAGTGCGGGTTACTCAAGCCGGTGAAGTAAATTAAAAGGAATGTTTCGGAATCGTGGCTATATTATAATGTATTGTTTTTTCAACTGCGCCATAGTGGTTCTGGTAAGCCAGGATACTTTTGGATTATGAATCAAAGGGTTCACTTGAGAGCTGAAGTTCATCAGTAGTTTGAATTACTAATTGCTTTTCACTGGAAAAATTTTGATATGCAATCATCTTCAAGTTTATCGAACCTCATTACAATATCACTTGCTCTTTGTTCAATGGTTTTGTTCCTCCATTATGTAATTGATGGACATTATATTATAAAGTTATGATGAGGTGGTTAGCTATAGTTCAAAGGGGATACTTCTGTGGTTTACTAATCCTGCTCTCCAATATTTAATTTCGCCCAATCCTACTATCCACATTGATAGTACCGGTAATTGTCTGAAGCATCATTGGCATAGTTAAAACTTACTTATATTCAAAGCAAATTCTGGCAAAAAGGCACATTATATAGGACCATTGACATGCCTTCAATGAAATTGTCTTAGAATTAAACCATTCCGTAGGCCTTTAGCATAATGAAATAGAATGAGTGAATTTTTTCAAAATAATTCAACAGCAATTATCGATTTCACTTTCATTTGATTGAAACCTTCGTCACACAGTGGTGTCAGGTTGCGTAGACCGTAAAATAAATAGTGAACGTGACAGTGTGATTTGAAACGTCTCACACAACAAAAGTAATTGCTTATCAATCAGCTTCTTATTGGGGAACATTCGTTGAACTAACTATGGGCTAAAGGGTGTACTGTGTACACTAATATAAGAGGGCATAGAAATATTGATTCAACTTGTGAAAATAAATATGAAACGTCTCGTGAACTGTCATCAATGAGTACTCTAGGTTACACAATGGTACAACTGTCATCAAAAAGTCAAGAAAGTATGTTGAATCAGTAACTGTTAATGACTTATAAAAAAAAATCCCGTGTGATAAAACTGAAAGGAATTCCTCGATTTTCCAGGAACAGTGTTTCACAGGATCCCAGGTCCAATGTTGTTTGAATTTCGTATTAGATTTGGTAAATTTACAGACGATTTAAATACAAATTTGGGAATTTGGAGCCTGAGCTCTGCATCCATCCTTAGGCCTTAGGTTCTTTACCAAAATAATATCTCAAATTTTACGCAGATGCCAACTGGAATTATACGCAGTCTTCAGGTCTAACTTTCCAAGGTTTTATTATGTACTGACTAAGAGGTAAAACCCC
This sequence comes from Halocynthia aurantium, assembly GCA_013436065.1. NCBI lineage: Eukaryota > Metazoa > Chordata > Ascidiacea > Stolidobranchia > Pyuridae > Halocynthia > Halocynthia aurantium. The sequence continues at coordinate 15,055 of QXVX01006274.1, forward strand.
AAATCCCCTCACGACAGGGAATCGACCGGTCAGAAAGAGAGTTAACCTGGGTAAAAACATACCAGGAATAAAATGTTCTCTACCTATTTCATTAATAGCTTGCTATATTGTGTGAATCAAACCCCATTCTGTAAAGTACAGTGAACCGTTGCTTAGTGGGTAATTGATGTGTAAATGATGAATTTGGAATGGCCGTGGGTAACTTATTGTACAAGTACCTGTGTACTACACCTTCCAAGTACTGTGTCCCCTACAAATTCACACATCACGTACAGTGTCATGTTTTTGTTACTCTAGTGGTAATATAAGTGCTTAAAGAATTTTTTTAGAACATTATGATTAAGGAATGATAGGAGTCGTATTGTCTATAAGTACATTTATATAATTCATAAGGTCTGGAGACCCAAGCATAACGAGTTAGCGAGGGGTTCACTGTATAAATAAACATCCAGTTTCAATATAGATTTAGTGAGGAGAGGAGACTGGAAGCGTTTGTTAAATATGCATATCGTATTTCTTTTGTGGTATTTTGTTCCATGAGCAGCCGCAAATACTCTCTTTGTACTGAACGGAAGGTCATCATATTCACAACAGTTTATATGTGTTAGGCTTCACAGATCAAACGCAACAATTAGGATTGTCGTAGTGATACAAAAAATATTGACAAAACATTATTTTTATTCTGCTAATTCTTGTATACTAATAATTACTGGATGTTAAAAATGAGAATTCGTAATCATAATGACCGATGACTGAATTTAATTAATGCGGACTGGACTGTGAGAAATAGGGACTAGGATTGCATATCAGTCATAATCGGCATGTCGGCCATATCAGGGTATGCCAATCAGTTCTTTTGATTTTAAGTTTAAGCCAAAATACTCCAATATAAGGGCTCTGAGCAATAACAGATATCCCTTCTACCTGTATTTCTATAGTTCATGCAGAATGAGCAATGTTACAAGCTCATCATTTCACTTTAGTGTGTTCATAAAAATATACAAATTGAAGGGACGAGGCAACTCTAGACCATTCAAGGTCAAGTTGTTGCTGACAAACTTGTGGTGAACTTGCTCATTAGGATATTTTTAAAGCCATGGATAGATACCGAATTGAAGGATTGAAGCACAACTGATTCAAAGCGACGTCTTCCAATTTTACAATTAATCCAATCCTAATGGTTGGTATCATAGAGGAGTAGTATAAAACACAATAAAAGCTCATGAAATAGTACATGTACAATCCCTTAAGTGTTCAATTTAATTACAGTTAAACAATGAAAATGACGATTGAAATTTTAGATTCGATCTTACCTCTTATTAATTCGTATATGTTCATGTCCATTAGTTCACATATCAATGCCACAGTTCCAGTTTTCTTATCACTGTTAGAAATAAAAGAAATACTATTTAGGTTGACAGCAAGACATGGATAGGATGATTTCAACACAACAGATATTCTTTGCATACAAAATAATTTCATGGAGTTCGATGACATTCGCATGTGGATTGAGGCGTCGCATGGCCTGTATTTCACGGAGGTTGTTCACTTCTTCTACGCTGGAATTTCAGAAATCATTGTTAAAGGAATGCACAATATATATGGGCCGTTCTGTGCTACTGTAGTACGCAATCTGCGCTGCATTGGCAAGCGTTTTTACTGATATAATACAAAAATCACGCTGCTGAAAGGGCCAGCACTTTATGGCGATTGAAATCTCAGGTCACCTAACCAGCATAACTACGTTCCAAGGGTTCAAAACCAAATTCTGATTCAGTTCCCCTTACCCATTGTAGTGCTGTTTCATTTTCTTGCATGCGTAGTATGTTCCATCTTTGATATGCTGACATTTTAATACTTCTGAAAATGTTCCTTCGCCTTTTTTGCCTAAAATTCGGTATTCTGCAAAGAAGAATCAGCTATTATAAAGCATCTTTTAACTTAGTCCACAAATACTACACAAATATCAATTATAACTTTTCTAATTCATCAACAACACACCTCATGTAAAACAAAGCATAGCATAGAACCCTACACAAACTTAAGAAAAGCAACAGGTTCTGTTCGCTTATCGATCAACACGTGACAACATGAACTATTGGTAAAGACAACCAAGATAGGGCTGAAGCGTGATTGAATTAGTTACAGGTAATAGGCTTATTATCACTATCATTTAACGCAGGGCTTTCCTAAATGGGGTCGCGCGAGGAGTTTTAGGGGTCGCAAAAAGTACTACACCTATATAAATTGTACTTTTTCTAATTTTCGGAACGCAATTATTAAAACTAGTGCAAAACATAAATCTTAACTGAGTTGTAGACTCTACGTAAACACCACTATAGTGCGACTTTGTCACATAGCTGAACGCGTACCAGTAACTGCATTGAGACCAGCATTGAGCCATGGTTGGACTTGCTATGCAACAAAAAGCAGTCTCACCCATCACACTGAATAATTCAGTAGTGTTAATCTCAATAAATGTTTGTTTGTTGTTTGTTCTCGAGCACTAGTAGTTAAGATTTAACAGTTTTAATAAAATATCTAAAATGAATATTTTGAACTGTTTATCACTGTCAAACATGAAGAGTCGCGGGAAATTTCGATATATTGAAAGAGGTCGCTAGCAAAAAAGTTTGGGAAGCCCTGATCTAAAGCATTAAATAAGGAAGATAAAATACATTGTAAAGAGGTATATGCATATAGACTAGAATCTCTATGTCAATACTCAATGTTATGTATTAGTTAACTGTTGCTACAGAAAATAAATCTAAACTTTAATTTAATGCATTAAACTATTCAATTAGCATTTTTGCTGATATAAGAGGGACCAAAAAAGAGAAAAGAAATTGGACAACCTACCCTGTTCTATGTCACTGATGTCTGTGCGCATTCTCCCACAAATGATCATGCTATTATCCTCAGCTAACTGCTCTCCAATGCTGCTTTAGGAATTAGCTAAATAAGCATATTCAACTGCTCGCATACATAACTCTAACTGCGGTACATTAAATATATTCTCAGCTGATTTCAACGGGTTGTCTTCATTTTAAATTATTACTGCATCCTGTGTTCAAAATCACTGACTCTCGGGCTGAAACTCGACATCAATTTGAACACTTAGCTTCACTTATAGACCTACAACACACTACCTGGAAATTGGAATGAATCAAGCATTAATGGAATACAATGTTTCACCTTATGCAAGAGCTTATCTCAGGAGTTAATAGAACAATAGAACTATGTTATATGGCAAATTCACAAGAGTAACAGCTTTCTACAAAGACCATGCAGGGGGAATTACATGACAATGATCCATATCTGCTAAGCAAGCGGTAACAACTGAACTAGAAGTTTCCTTAGAAAGGGGTTGTTAATTTTATCAGATTCAATCAACTAATTTTTTATATAACGGAGCATAACATGCAAGGGAACCCAATGTGAGTGTCTGAATGTATGTGCAGGTATTTTATAGTCTGTATATAATAAAAGGTATACAGGTAGTCCTCACTTAAACACCAACTATGTAAAAATTGTGTGATTTGATTGTATATAATGTCACATATCAGAAAGTGATTAAATATGGACAAAAAGTTGCATTGAAACAATATTATACATTAAACATGCCCTATTCAAAGATGCATGAAACCTAAGAATAACAGGCCGTGCTTATCATGCAAACATGCTTTAGAAAGGTTTCACAATCTTAGCCCCCTCCCGACCTAGCAGAGATTGAGACGTGTCAGCAGATCAAATTTCAAGGCAGTAGAGTGAACACACATACCGCAATACTAAATAGGAAGTTCCCCTCATCAGGTGAGCGTAACATAGAAGAACAAGAAGCTTGGCATATCATACCATATTTCAAGTCACTTGAAAAAAATTACAGTACAGTAGTACCAATATCCCCCCATTCCTGGCAGGGGTAAGTATCAGAACATTAAGTCAGTTAAAAATAAGGAGTAAGGAGTAAAAGTAATTATATAGTGCGACCAGTCGTCCCCATTGTAAACTCCTTTTTACAGATAATACAGATGGTGTTTCATAATAACTTTTATATGGATATGGTACGCATTGAGAAATGTAACTTTTAACATACTGAATTCAAGAAATCTAAAAGAAGTTTGATTTCTACACTTCCTTGAAGATTGACATCAAATTAAAGCAAGCAATATATTAGTTCAGCCTCAGCCATCATTCTGGTTATGATCACACAATACTTACTATGCATGTTAACTCAATAACAATGGTTCAAACATTGAATGTTGTTTGAGAATGTGACATTCACTGGAAGCATGCATGTGCAAATAATATTGCTCAGGAAGAGACTAACACAGTGAAGTTGCATTTACTTGTAAATATGCAGTATAAGAATAACTAGGTGTTGAACAATTGTTCAAAGTGAACCTGCATGAGGAATAAACTGATAAGATCATATTAAACAAAAAAGTTTATTTCATTCAATACCACGACTGTAACATATTGAGTAACCGAAGGGAATGCATTTATAGGAAGCACTAGTAAACCCAGCGTTAAAGCAGGGTCATTTACCATCAGGCACTGGTTTACTATTCACATAACAAATGAATATGAAAATTCACCGATATGAGTGATAGCATAAATCACTGCTTGGGGGGGTAAAACACGTATTTCCCATTCTGCGTGTGCAAGTCGTTTTGGTAGCGTATACACGGAAATTACCAATTTAACTAATATAACAACCTTGCAACTATACAACACAAACAAATGCAACCTAAAATGTTTACTCTTACTCATTTATGGCGTCACATAGTATTAATTCCTAACGAAATTTAACCATACTTTAATTACGTCAAAATAAAGGTAATTAAACAAGAAAACGAACGCTACTCTCTGCAAAGCTTTACCTGTTTCTATGGCCAAACTCTCTAACGCCGCATGTGGGTTTATACACGATAAACCTAGACCAGTGCTTCTCGACCGGAGCCACTTGGCTCACAAAAAGTGGAATTTAGAATTCCTTGCCAGCGTCCGGGGTTGGTACGGGGGGAATACGGAAAAAACGTTTAGAACCTCTGACCTAGACTTTTCCACTTGCATACAGTACTTGAATTACCGCAAACAATAAAACCGTATCGCGGAGAGGTGTGTTTTCTATAAATCTGTTTTACAACGCAGTGTAGAGAATGCAGAGCAGAAAAAAAAAATTCTCACCGTGTGCTCTTAGGGTACTCCCGAATATGAAATCATAGCTGCTGCTTGGTTGTTGTCGATGAGGCGGAAGCCCTTTCCCGTACGCTAAAAGGTCTTTATAAAGCGACCCCATAGGTATTTTCTTTGTAAATTGAGTTGAGTTTTCTGCTCCAATTCCTGGAACCGTCATTTGGTTTAAAACATGTCTGTCTGTTGCTAAAACCGCAATGGTAGTTTCGTATTTTTATGGAGAAGAATGACTAACAAAGTCATTTCCGGTGACAAAAAACGAATCAACTATACGAATATAAATCGGAGTAGCCTATCAAACTGAATAATGTACCTAAAAATAACCATAAACTTTTAAAGATTGTTAGAGTTTACTCAGATGTGTGATTACACGGCCGATAGATATGATTAGTTGTTTGTATTTACACACCGGGGACAATATACTTTTACACAGTTATTTATGGTAACATTCGAGACGCTGCGATAACGTGGCTATCGTGAATGGATTCGGCGAAGGATATGCTCAGCTTCGTAAACAAAAATAAATTATTTAAAGAAATCGCAGTACGTGGGAAAATTGTTTAGGTTAGCGTTAGGCAGTTTAAAAATTCAGCTCAAATCCAGTCAGTATCTTTAAACAAAAAATTAATTATGTATGTCGAAACAACGGTAAAATATTTTCGCTCCCTACATTGTTAAAATAAATATGAGTCTTACGAGTTACATTACTTTTTAAGCAACTCTAGAACACGTTTGAATGTGTATTTTAAGTTGCTCCGCAAACAGATGATTCTATGAATAAAAGTGTTCTTATCGAATTCTTTCAACAAATATATTGAGATTTACTTTTTCGAAGATAACCAAATTCAAAAGCGAGAGTAAAATACAATAGGCACTTGATACAGCGTTTTGATCGATTAACTGCGTTCGTAATGGTGAAACTGGGCAACAAACACATTTAGCATGACTTTTTCAACATTAACATGAAGCAATTTGGTGCATAATCTCTCAATGAAACGACCATTATGTAAAATAAGCACATGCTACAATAACCCAAAATCGACACCACCGAATATAATAAATTGATTGAGGGATTTATGGCAAGATTTATATTTTCATGACCTCAATTTTGAGTAATCCCTTCATCCGTTTTGGGTCCCCAGGGCGAGAGAGCTCCCTGGTTAAGAAAGACAACTTGGACTAACAAGTCTACAAAAATATTGAACCGTATTGAGGTACTGTTCTTCGTGACCCCGTCTCTCCATTCTAGTTTCGTTACTAACAACTTCAAAAATCGTCATGATCGTTAATGGCCATAATCGTTACTATATTCGTTGAGGACTAGGTAAAAATAGACTAGTTACCTTACTAGAATTCTCACTCAAACCCATTACTTATTACTCCTATCAAATCAATGAAATTAAAAATCTTTCTGAGGTATTAAAAAAAAAACATCCATAAAATTCATCTCCATAATAAAGCTGTAAAGATCGGTTTTGAAAAATACTAAAACGCACATTGTACTAAAAGTGAACACGACATTTTCATTTGCTTTTATCTATACTCTACTGACTACTAATATGGAGCCCGCGCTGAGCCGGGATTCCATACGGTGCGATATCAGTATTGATAAAACATGGTAATTGAAGCTAGTAATTAGGTTTGTGTAAATAATCTCCGAAGATCTCCGATTGAAACAATGAATAATATCAATAATTCAAATAAATAAATCCGCAGAAGATAAATTGGTTCGTAAATACAAACCACTAAATCTCAATTATAACACCTCAAAGCAACGCCCGACTTATGTCCTGTTTGAATAAAGTCTAATATCCACATACAAAACTCAAGCATATGGCGAATCTTTATTTGCTTATCACTTGAGCGTCGTCGGTATTCTGGCAACACTGCAAGCACAAATTTTCTGTTTCCATCCATAGAGGAGAGAAGCAAACACTGAGGCTTGACTGAAGTGGCTCCAACTGCTGCTATCGCAATGAACTACTCAACACAATAGCAACGGACGGACGCAAATCGAGTGGGTAAAAAAGTTAGCCTATCCTTCTCTCTAAATTCAACTCAGCCATAAAAGTTCTATTCACCAACGCCTCCATCAACAAGTCTATCATTATAGTTCCCGTTCAAGTCGTAAGCGTATTACGCTTTTGTACGGTCTACGTCTCGTGTCATAAGTGGCGGTTCACGCCAATACAATGACTGGGTTCCAAGCAAACTAAGAAACTAACAAGGGAACAAAAAGATACGATTTATGATAGTATTGGCGTCGACAGCCACGTAATTCTCACCGTATTATATACATTACTTTTATAATATATAGTCCAGTATTCCAGTATCCCCGACTTTCGTTCTATACATCTTTACATATATTGGTCGTCTGTCTAAAACATTGATTTTTTTTTCTCGCCAGCCCAATAAAAATGTATACAATACATTGCTGTATACATACTGCTGTATCGTCAACAGCATACGGTACAGCAATGACAAATAAAATTTCTACCACGTAAATCTGTATTTTGGCGATTCGGATCGATGGAGAAGAATAGAAAGTTATATCTATTGATTTATATATCTTTCGCATATAATATTATCATGGGCAAAATATTTCTAAAATGCGGTTCTTGTCCATGAAGAGCAGTTCCGAAATATTAGCTAGACTGTTCGAGTAAAATTTAGTTATAATATAGCGTTTTTACTATCTCGAATCAAAAAAGATGGGGTTCCTCAAATCAATTTATTATGAAAAAACATGGTTATCGACGCTTTCATGATCTACTTACAAACTGGACTAATCAAATGCATTATGGGAAAAATAAAACGAAGAAAGGACCTAAACACCCGGAATACGAACACCAAACGATTTGGAGCTTGTAGTCTGGAACGATTTTCTAACTATTCTAACTGTAAGTAGAGCTAGTCGCACCGTAACAACGTGAATACATCTCAAGATCAGTGAATTCAGCAAACGATATTAGTATATATTTAAATATTGGGCATTTTTTCGAGCTGATAATAGCATAGGTCCATGCATGAAATTTGGTTTATCAGGAATTCTAATTATTAATAGTATAATGAATTTTCTCTGTATATTTTTCCCATCAAATCGCCAACAACAATCCAGCACAAAACGGTAACAAACAACGAAAACGTGCTATATGGACGTGAAGTTTTAAGAGTTCTGGGCAATTACAAAGAGGTAGTTTACAGCATTTAGTCCAAAATTAAATACTACTCGAAAAATAAATTCATTTTCCATGGAATTCATTTCAAAATGTCAAGCCTCCAACAATTGCGAACCCTCTGGCTCGTACATAGAAGACGCCCCTATTCATATGTCAATTACAATTAAGGTATTAGCAATCAACCGCAAAAGATGGTCTTGCTGAAATCCCCCATATTAATTTTTTGAAGATGAACTTACAACATCCAATTCGAGAAACTTCATAGGATTTCAAGGATAAATTAAGGAAAATCAGAAAACAATAATTATGATTAGTTACTTCTGCACACCCAGCCATTCATGTGCCAGATGCTTTTTCACAAAACGAATTAGAAAACAAGAGATTGTGCGAAGGGTGGTACTATTATGCTAATATTGCAAAGGTGTGCATCGTGATTACACTGCAATTAGTGCGTAGTGAAAACAAACGTGATGCGATTAGTCAAATGACTTTGCACTAATTTGGTGTAAAAGTAGGTAAAACGCTCAATATCGAACGGAAATTGGATGAGGAAAAAAGAAGACAGTAAAGCGTGAACTAACAAAGAAATAAAAGCAAAAATCGGTAATAAAACAACACTATAGCATTTCGCATGTCAGTTGCAGAAAAGCAGTAATATTTAACTATAAAATCAGTTAAAAAAATAAGAAGTCATGCATTACATTGCAACTAGTTTCCTACCAGGGAACTCCTATAATATGACATACAGTCGCATAATGAAGAGTCTATTCGGTAGTGAGATCTTATTAACATTAAACCTGCATTTGTCCCATGAAATTGAATGCATGGGACACGTAACAATTTAACCCAGAGGTGGGCAAATTATGGTAAATGAGTATTTCATTTTTTTGTCAAACTTGCCTTGCCATCGATCTTACGGATGGTGTCCTGTGATCGACATGAGAAAAAGTTTGCCCACCTCTTAGTTAACCATTCCTCATGTATATCACGTGGTACTCATGTAAAGTATTCACGTAATGATGACTATGCATCGCTACCGAAAACCTTTGGGCGGAACTACACACCACTCTTTGTTATTACCCTCTCTCGGCCGTCTTGATGAGCGGAAGCGTTTGGTCGGCGCTGGCGGTTGCGTTTTTGGAACTTGTTGACGTCTTTTTCAAACACCTCGCCCGACTTGAGTGCGGACACGAGGTCATCGAATTCACCTTGTTCGTCCAGGCCGGCCTTCTTCCGAGATGCCGCTCTCCGTTTCTGTCGCTCTGCATCACGCTAAAAAGTAATGTGAATAATAATTAGATCACTAGTTTGCCTTATGCAGCAAAAATGATGACTTTGAAGACCCTGTACCCTTTCACTCAGTGCACATTCTGTATAACACAGGTACTTACAACATTTCTCATTGTAAGTTGCCGGTAACGACCACGACTTAAAACAGCAGACAACCACTTATATTCAGATAGCTCTACCTTTTCCACAGATAATTGTACACACCTCGTTCTCCATTTTCCGTCTTCTCTCATCTTCGTCTTTTTTCTTTCTCGCAGCCTCGTTTTCTGCCTTAGCGGATCTGAAAGTTTCCATGAATTCCACAAAAATGCCAAAGAATTCGTCTGGTTGCATATTTTTCGGATTTTCGGCAAACAACACCACTACTTTGTTAAACTTTGAACAATAAGACTTTGTTTAAGCAAGTTATCGAATATAGTGATACAAGATATGAAAATCCCCTTCCCCTCCTCTCTTAGGGGTGAAGTTGACCCCAACTAGAATATTGTTAATTAAAGAAGACAAACAAAGGTGACCGAATGCCATAAAAATGTTAGAAGGAATAAAATAACCTAAATTTTGAATACATCATCATGTACTTACTCGTTCTTTTGCCTCGTTTCTCAATTCTTCAACTTCCATGAAGCCAAGGCTTGCCACGGTGACGAAGTCAGTCATCACAGGAACAAACCGGTCGTCACGTTCGACTTGACCACTGTCATAGATTTTTTCTTGGATTGCCAGTTCCTTCTTCAGGTCGTTCAGTCCGAGTCGAATAATGCCAATTTCCTTGTCAACGTCGGAAAAACTGAGAGAAATTACATCACATTGATTTCGAACCATTTTTTAACAGGCTTTTTAAGCAATCATTATGGATATAGATCCACTTGAACATTTCAATTGCAGAAAATTAAAAAATGGGCGAAGGAAGAGGTACACATATGCTATGTTATCATGTTCTTACTAACAACTTACATAATGATAATCAAGGGGAGAATATTTGGGCCTAAATGGCAACTTTTTCCCAGTAATATGAAACTTTAATCCATTTAATGTGTTGAATTTACTAAAATATCAGTTGGATATCAGTTGCCAGTATCTATCACAACCGTCAATTTCATGCTGAATTTACTAACAGTAAAGAATGGACTATTCATCCTTTAAACAAATGAAACTGGACACCCATACTTTTTTACTGATTTACTCATAATATTATAGAAGTGATACTGACAGAAACCTTTTTTAACACCCCATAACAATGTATTGCATTGCATTATTCATATGCCAATTTGTCAATGTTGCCAATAGACAGTCACATACCTGACACGATGCGACTCTTCTAAATGTGTCAAATCTGACATTACGTTCAAAACATTTGGGCAGTGCTTCATTAACATCTCGGTAAGGAAGTGCATCAAAGTTATATTTCTGGAAGAGAAAGTAGAAAGATAATATTATATTCAACTCATCAAGTAGTCGGCCTGTATTTAAATAGTCAGTAATCTGTATTATTAGGCCAAATAACTAGGTTTATTTATGAACTGTCTTCCCATCATGAAGTCGCTAATATAAACCCAGATTAACCTTTTCATTACAACCGTGAATAACATTCTATAAACTGACCCTAAGTTAAAGTCAAATTCCATATACTGTATAGCCAGATATAATAAAGAAGGCAACCCTAAAAATTATCAATGTCCGCTCATAAGTAATTTATATTACTATTTTAATATTTTAAGTAATTTATATCAATTTTATATACACATATATTATGGCCATGAATACCAGACCTTAAAAGCGTCAGTGTAATATGTAACATAAATGATAATTGCAAATAAGGCCCATATTCCTGAAAAATCCATTCCGAAAGACATGAGAACATACCTATCTGCGCTTGATTTGGTGTCTGCTATTTTATTCAAACTGCTCAGTTTGAATCCGTAGGCATTCCCTCTCTGCCCTCGGTTCATGTAGTTCCCAAAGGCTAATATAATTTCCAGCAGTTTCTTTAGTTTCTTGCTATTGTAGATTTCTTTGGAACATTCTAAAACAGCTGTGAAAAAGAAGTGTCAATATCAGCTCTGTTGTATTTGTTTGTATCCTGCAATCATCAACAAAAAGGCTACATCTTTCAAAAAGCAAGTACAATCGACTAAAGTGGACAAAAACAAGGTACCAAATTTTTTTTTACCTTCAATTTTTGGCTTCGTCTCCCTGATTCGCTCATTGAATTTCTTCTTGTAAAACAAAGCATGTAAACGCTGCTCAAAATGTTGAATTCTGAAAAACCATGGTAAAAGTAGAGTGCATAGTTCAATGTAAGAATAATACATCATATCTCGTACTAAATACGAAATGTAGGTTGCTTGGGAATTTCTGGGACAATGATTTTCCCTTGCGATTGCCATGAAATCGAAATTGCTTAATGCTCGCTAATGAATATTCCATTAACGATAACGAGAACTAGAGCGATTGCATGTCATTAGTTGAATGTTGTGACGAAAATTATTTTGAAAGAATTTCAAGTTTACATTCGCACACATACTTCTGTTACAGTAAATAAATTTGGATGACTAAAAGATTTCAGGGTTGCTAAAAATCAGTGTTCATTTTTTACCTGCTCATTTCGTAAAGATATTTGTCAGCTCTTGCCATGCGATCTAATTCGTGATGATGTTCACCAAGCAGTTCAATTTCTTCTTTGGTCGGGATAAATTTGATCAGTTGTTCCAGCATATCTTTGGGAAGGTCTCCTGCCTATGGAAATATGGTTTACAATAATGAGCTAACTTTTTTTTAAATCTACTAAACCAGGGTGGTCCAAACGCTGGCACGTGGGCCGAATGTGGCCTGCGGACATATTTTGTCCGGCCCGCGGATCACTTTTGGTATACTGTACATGGAACCATAGTGTTCTAGAATCTAGTTTTACCTACTAGCTACGAGTTGTACTGACAGACAACGAACCATTATGGCTTAACAGTGCCGTAGTAGAGCAATAAATAACATGAAATTGTTGCGGCAGTAAGCTGTGCGTTGCTTTTTATTTAAGTCACACTCTAACCTTGCCAGCTCAGTATCAGCTACTTGTAAAATTTTAAATACTATTTAAATGTTATTTAAAACATACAAANATCTTCCCTTGCGATTACCATGCAATCGAAATTGACTGACACTTTCGCACCCACTCACATCACTTAAATCTACGAAAAAAAGGTCCATACTATTCCAAAAATATATAACTATATATTTAAAGTATAATGGAATCAAATCTTTCAAAATAAGGTGCTGGTCCGTCGGAAATTTTTTCAAAATATGGCTTGGTCGCGAACGTGCTAAAAGATTTCAGGGTTGCTAAAAATCAGTGTTCATTTTTCACCTGCTCATTTCGTAAAGATATTTGTCAGCTCTTGCCATGCGATCTAATTCGTGATGATGTTCACCAAGCAGTTCAATTTCTTCTTTGGTCGGGATAAATTTGATCAGTTGTTCCAGCATATCTTTGGGAAGGTCTCCTGCCTATGGAAATATGGTTTACAATAATGAGCTAACTTTTTTTTGAATCTACTAAACCAGGGTGGTCCAAACGCTGGCACGTGGGCCGAATGTGGCCTGCGGACATATTTTGTCCGGCCCGCGGATCACTTTTGGTATACTGTACATGGAACCATAGTGTTCTAGAATCTAGTTTTACCTACTAGCTACGAGTTTTACTGACAGACAATGAACCATTATGGCTTAACAGTGCCGTAGTAAAGCAATAAATAACATGAACTTGTTGCGGCAGTAAGCTGTGCGTTGCTTTTATTTAAGTCACACTCTAACCTTGCCAGCTCAGTATCAGCTACTTGTAAAATTTTAAATACTATTTAAATGTTATTTAAAACATACAAATTCTTGATAGTTGGAAGGAAGTGGTGTTGCCTTATTTTAAGGGTCAACTTATATGTAGTCATACCTTGCGTACTATGTTATTAATTGGTGCCAAAAATCGGAGATTTTACCCGTATGCGGCCCTTCATGCTAGCAATCTTGGACCACCCTGTACTAAACGGTTGTTTGCTCATTGAAATTACAACCGTACATCCAAAGGTACATACCTGATCACATGTTAAAACAGCTGCCCTAATTTCAGTATCTGTAAGCTTGAGTTTGGACAAAAGGATTGTGCAGTTTTGTGCGCGTCTTCCATCAATTACAGAAAGTTCCTTGGTCTTCTTAATAGACAGATCTTCTTGTGAACCATATTTCTGGAAAGCAGTAGTAATATAAGATCTTCAATATGAAAAGAAACAAGGACGCTTATCTTCAGCTAAATGAGAATTACTGAAGAATGACAGTAAAAGTGCTTTGTTAGTTCATTCTAGAACAATTTGTTCAACCATGGATCATACCTTCATATCCACTTCAACAAAATCCTTAGTGCAGCATGAAACAAGCAATATTAAATATGTAAGTTTGTGCTTAGGGTTATACCATACAGAATTTAGAATTCTTTGAATATGGAGCTTGAATAGTAACAATAAATAAATAAATTACAAGAGTATTTTTTATGTGAAAAAATACCCATGCAAAATGCTTAGATGTTTCCGTCATTTCCCGTTCCATATTACTTACTTACTATTACATTTACTCTCTTATTGAATATTTTACATTTAATAAATACTTTTATAAGCTAAAGCCCTTAAAAACATTTATATACACTTTCCTTGTGCAAGCTAAAAAAACTACAACTTCGCATTAGATTTGTAGATGTTTTTTATGTGATTTAGTCATTGAACTTTCACATGGATTTTTTTCACATAAAATGATATATAAATAGGTTAATGAGTTTTAGAGTGCTAAATGATAAGGTCCATCAAGTTGTGGAGGAAGGGAGGGTAAATCTATAGGCCCTACATTAGTTTTTTTGTAATTTAAATTTTAGGGCTATTTTGTGCATATACGCAACGAGTATGATAAATCAGCGCTCTTCAAATGGGGTTCCGCGGAACCCTAGGGTTCCGTGTATCATTTGGAGGGGTTCCGTGAACTCTAGGCGTTACGCGTGTTACAGGGGGAATGATTATGACTTTTGAACAAAGAGGGGTTCCGTGAGATTCACTGAAAACATTACGGGGTTCCGTGACGCCAAAAAGTTTGAAAAGCGCTGTGATAAATACATATACATGATATCAGTGACTGAAGATAGGTATACTTATACAGAAATTGGACATGAATTGGAAACTGAAATAGTAGGGGAACATCGTACCCACCCCCATGGTTTTTACATCACACATTGATATAAATGGAAACACCAGAATAGAATTATGATTATTATTCATAATTACACATTATAATTCGCATACATTTTATCTTATTAATAATTGATAATAGAATGTGAATATTGATTCAGTGAGTTCATGGCTAAAACAGGTTAGAAATCTCTATGTTGGTCTGGTAATTGAGACTTGCCCCACACATAGCATTTCAAATGGTTTGAATATTTTGTAATAGTATTCTTTGTCTGTCAGTACAGTAAAATAGAAACTCACCTTCCCAGTAGGCAGATCCTAAAGTGTCATTGATCAGCAAACACATGCAAATGTGAAACAAGCATATTAAGTGTTAAGGCAATCACCAAAAGTGTTAGTAAACTGCAGCCAATGCAAGCATTGCAGAAAAATTATCACAACACACACAAACATGAGATGGCTTTATTTCAATTGAATAAAGTCTTCAGCATATTCACCAAATTTTTTTTTTTTTTTTTATAATATATAAGAGACAATGGCAATTCTAGAAGAAGGTTTCAATTAATGGTACTCAATAATCTGAAATTAGAATTAATTATTGAGCTTGCTATTCTGTATTGTATTATCGTATATGTATATCTGGGTCATACAAAAATTTTGAGCTCGATATAATACTGCGAAATTCTTCACAAAATTATTTATCATTTCAAAGAAGCAACAACTCCTTTCTTATGATTCTGTCTGGCACCTTTCAGTAGTACTTATCACATTATACACAATCATATGATTTGTGATACAATGCGTGAGAAATTATGTTATCACCGTTTCCAAGCACAGCATAAGCATGCACATTGTTCCGAAAATGTTTATAGCAAATATTACCTGCTGCCTTTGATAGGCTGAAAACATGTTGTCCATATCTGGCAAATCAATAAGCTTGAATGCCTGTTAAAAAAAATCGTGATTATAATCAACTGGATAATGCCAAAATGATTTACACAGCCTATTACGAATTTCATATTTGATTGAAAATTGAGCCGTAACAAAAATGGAATATGACCTATATACAACTTAAAAAGCTCATTAATTTGGCTAGAGATACCTTACTGTCATCTAATTCGGTCCAAATCGTTCCGGGGATCTTCGATTCATGAAGTTTGGACCAGTTGAACGATTTCAAAGGATTTGAGGGAGTTGGACCCTTCTTCTTCGGAGGCAGTGCAGATTTCACTGGTTGTGATGAGCCTCCTGGAGGAGGAGGTGGTGGTGGGAATCCCGATGGTGGCGGCGGTGGTGGTGGTGGTGGAGGTGGTGCACCACCTGGTGGCGGCGGAGGAGGCGGTGGTGGTGGGGGAGCACCTGAAGGTGGGGTCTGAGCTGCGATACTGGCTTTGACATCGTCTGTAATGCTACCCGAGGTAATAAGTTGCTGCAGCCTTTCCTTTTCAATTTTGTCTTCATTCGACTAGTAAATAAATAGAAAAAGTTAAAAGAGTTTGGCTAAAAATTACAGTTGTAATATAAGTACATCAACTCAAATGCATTTCATCCTCAAAAAGTCCACGAAAACAAGATACACAATACACTCAAGTAGAGCAGAAATCAGTCAGCTGTGTGGTTAGGATATCTATGAAATATCATACAAACAATTTATCTGAATTCAGAGATAACAAGTAGCCGAAGTTTGAGCTAATAAACGCAAGTCAAACTCAAGTGCAATATCTTAGCATGCTCTGTTCTTAAACCAGATGGCAAAATGTTTTCAATGACCGAAGAAAATTGCCTGTGTGTACTGTTGCTTTGGTTTTACCAATGTTATTACGGTGTCTTGATCGATTTTTTTAATATTTGATATTTTACTTTATCCAAGTGTTGGCTGATGATGGTGCACCATACATTTTCTGTCCATTAGAATTTAGCATTTAAATCAAAAACTCAATGTACTGGGATACAGATACAGTACAGATACATATACAGAAAATATAACACCAAAGACAAATACAAAACAATGGTGTAGACAATAAGCAAGTGCAATTTTTTTTAATTAAAAGTAAGTTAATATAGACCTGAAAGATTCTTTAGTACAAATGATGGAATAAAGAACTTTATTACACATCTGTATAACTGTTTGTGTGTATGCATTCTGATAATGTAGGCACAAGATATACAGATCTTGAAATTAAAAGCTATCAACCAAAATTAAGCTAATGCTGATGCAGTAACAAAGCTTAGCATTAAAATTAACAGGCAAGCACCAAGCCACAGAGAATTACGCAAATCATGCACAGCAAGCAAATCAATCTGAAGAAATCAAAGACTTACCAACAGCTGGTTCGATAATGGGGGGTGGGATAGTATTGTTGTCATTTTGAGTGAGCCTGGATCCGTGATCTGGTGACGCGGGAAAGGGATAGCATTAAAGTACGGGTCACCGTAGCAGAGATGATGCAAAGCCGTGCAAGGCATGATAGTGAAAATAAGAAGCGAAAAAATAAGAAAACATTGTCAGTTACACCGAGAAGCAAATTAGCAAAGCAAGATAAAATAAATAACGAATGCAGAGCTGAGCTAACTAAACAAAGCCACACATCTACATCTGTAGGTTGCCAGAATGATTTTGCTCGACGCCCTCTAAAATTTATTGGTGTGCCGTACACAATGCAGGCCTGTGTTTGTATGGATCAGCACACAACGGGGATAACATTAAAAATTTTCATTAGATATTAATGAAACAAAATTATTGTGATATTATAGTGGTAAATGGACAATCATTTCTCAGGAGTAATAACCTGACAGTGGTCAAGCAAATACTGCTGTTCACCTATTACTGTACATTTTATATTTAGTAAAATGGATCAATGGAGGACTAACTGGATAAGCATAAAACCAGCAGCATGTGCCCCTGGCTATTGGTTATGCATCCCTGCTGTAGTGTTTTCCACTCGACTTATATTTTCCCAATTCGATTGCCCTGACAGCCAGGAACGAAATCAATTTACTACAACATGCCAGTCTGTGGTCCGAAAAACTTACAATACACAACTCATGCATTCAACAAATCATCTAGAATGATTTGCTCTAACTATTCTGCATCCCATTTCATAAAACAGAATGAATGAAACTGAGATGGGAATCAGAAAATCTAGCAAATGCACTTTTACTACTTCTAAGGTAAAAAATTAATTAAGATCTATTATAAAGTGGATTCAGATCTTAACAATGACAAATAAAATTTCTAGCTATGAAGAAATTTTTGCTTTTGACCTATTGATATAAAGAATAATCTTATCTTATGTGAAAGAATAGGAAATATTTACAAGGCGGGGAAGTTTTAACTAAAGCATTTCAATAGTACATATAATTAGAGTGAAACCACTGTTAAACGGATAAACCTATCCCTGGAACTTAGCTATGTACTGTTATGTTGCAACACTGCTTTATTATTATTGGAGTGCTACACTAAAATGTGGGAAATAGCGGGAGAGTAGGGAAGAAGGAAAAACGCATAAAGTAATCCTGGGGGAGAGTGATAAGGTTGCATTTACGCTTTACCACTTTCACATTTATTGTTCAACTAATGCATTACCAACAGAAACTACCAAAACTTTAGCAAAATTTAGAACTCATGTTACCAGATTGAATCCCTTCCATACTTCATGTATCTAATATATTTTGAGTCAAGTTATTTCCACATAAGAATTAATTATCGGCAAAATAGAACAGAAGACCATTGAGATATAGGAGTAGAATAAGGAGCATATATAATTTATCACATTCCAAGATCTAATATCAGATGATATCAAATAATGCAAGTGAATTTTGCTCCAGTTCTCAAAGCTAAATCGATATTTTGCCTGGTCTGTACACAAATAGGTTCACAGTATCCTCATTTACTGCTTTGAATTTTGGGTTACACATGATGATCACATCGCATGTGCAATTGCATGTTTTTAATCAAAATTAAATACGATCATCGGCCTTGATATCTCGTTCATACTAATCATTTCACCAATTATTTTTTGTAATAACAAAAGCATGCAGCTGGAACTTACAGATTTCTGCAGAGATTCCATCTGCTGTGAAAGTTCAGCAATTTTTTTCTGCGCCTCCTGATGTTCCTTTGTTTCAGTCTCCAACTTTGATTTCAGTTTATTCAAAGTCTCCATGGCCGCTTCCTTTTCTTGGGTAGTTGCCGCACACTCCCTCTCCTTCCTTTCCAATTGCGTTTTAACTTCATCATGCTCTACAACAATAAAAATTTGGAAACTTATTTTGTGGTACATTCATTCCAGTTACCGAAAAGTGGAAAGGAAATGGTTATCTTTACAATCTAACTACTGCTGGGAGTGGAAAAGGGTTATACTTACTTTTTTTCATTGTATCTGCGGTTTCCTTTAACTTCTTTATTTCATTTTCATTGTAAAGTCTAGAAACCAAAACAATCAATGTTAGAAAGAAGAAATGGCATCCGATCAACACAGGATGTGAATTCATGATAAAAGAAATCGGATGAATTATTGGGTAAAAATATTGATGGGCAAGTCAAATGGAATGAATGGTCATGATAATAAAGCATTCTGTAACGACATCACATGCAAGATAGCTGACATGTGGACGCGTGCCGAAAAGAAGGTGTAAATAATCATAGAACTTCCCGGCACTTGGCCTAATCGATACTTTCAATGAACGAAGATGATATGTCACAGCGGAAGCTATAGATCCACTGATTTAGGTCTATATAACTTCCTGAACGGTTCATTTGCATGTTGAATACTTGAGGCAGTATTTGTTACGGAAATTTCATGCAAAAATAATTGACTCCATTATTTTCATATATAACATAAAGTACTTTGCTGAGTACACTTTGCCCGCTATGAAGCAGCAAGGCATTGAATAAAACATTGAATTTTTTTTTAATTCATGAGTAAGTTGTGAAGAAATATATTTTTTGTTGGACCTGAATTTTAATAATTAATTACATTACATTAGGTCATTTCCACTTATAATCGATACCATTACATAATTTAATGTATGGATGAAGGTTTGAGCAGTTTAATACACAGTTACCTCAAATAACTTGAATTATTTTACCATATGCACATTATTATTTGTTTTAACTATTTCAGGGAGCTTTTTGAACACAATGATAATTTGACACCTGCTAGTTGTCCTCATTTTTGTTTTGTTTTCATCCTTTGTTATATCTAATAAGATATAAATTTATAATTGGCAAAATTCCTCCATGACAGTCTCGAAATACGTAGGACAACAGCGTGTATGTCTGTATCTGCGATCTGACATTTAGTAAGTATTCCAAATCAAAACATGGTTGACTACATGCAATATACATACATTGGCAATGAGATGAAGGGAATAGGTAAGATGAAAGGAAGTAAATAATAAGCAGACACTAAAAAATTAGTGCTGTGTGTTTCACGTATGGGGAGCGAATCGCTCGGAAGCAAAGAACCGAAACTATGATTTCAAGTTTCAGGTAAAAATAAACAAAAACATAGCAAAGGTTGACACTGATTTTGGTATGGTTACCAACTTAAAAAAACTGATGACGTTTACAACGTCGTCATACCTGTCATCGACTTTGGCAAAGGGAGCCCTGCACAATATGAAAGTTATTGCATAATAACCATTACATGATAAACATTTTGAATATACCGTATTTACTTGTGTTTAAATCACATCAATCATTAATTGATAAGTCGCACACATATTTTGACTTGAATAGTTGATACAAAGGTGGTTAGTACACAACATTTTGCACAAGTCACAGCCCTGATTTTTGTATTGATAAAGTTAGCTTAAAAAGGTGTGGCTTATGCAAACTGCATACAACTGAGGCACCATATTTATATATGGTAATACAATATCAATCATTCCGGATCTCAACGTAAAAATAGCAGCTTAGTGAAACTTGATAATTTTTCCAATTTCGTTTTAAGCTGACGTACGTATGAGTAAATTACTGGTATATAAATTACTCACTATTAAAGACCATCATTGAAATGATGTAGTTTATACATCCATATGCGGAATNCCCTGGACTATCCTAATGTACAGTACAGTGAATTCAGCATTCACGATGTCGTTGATATAATAAAAAGTACCTACATTTTGAGACAACTTTCCAGGTTAAAATTTCGTAGGAACGTGATATCAGGGTCACTGCCGTCGAGTCTCTGTATCGCTACTTGCTGGAGAATGCGGTCAAACAACTGCCAATGGTATGGGGATCCATTTCGATTCACTGAAATATTTTCACATTTTACATTTTTAAATAATTGGCAAATGGATGGCTTGTTAAAGTGAGGAACATATACCAATCCAAACTGGACACGAGAAGGACGGACCCGGTGGTACTAATACCAGATTCCAGGGATATCATAAGGATCAGCGGATTGTATCCACACAAGGCATAAAGTACAGGTCAATGTTGTTGTGACAAAGCTAATTCTGCTTATTACATCACATAGATATTTTTATCGAATAGTCAGTATTTGTGCTCTCAGAGAATTCTCCTAAAATTCAAGGCCCCTAGCATAGGGAGAATAAAACAACCCAAAATTGTATGCACAATATCCTCTTGAATAAATGTAATGAAAAATTCATACGTGGTAGCAAAAGCGAATGATGTAGAACTGAGAGGAAGCTGGGATAAGCTTCGGTATGGCAGAGTTTCTTTTGAAGAATGCCGAACATACTGCTGGCACTTTTTGTGTCTATGTGATCCTGTTGTAATAAAAGGTTTTTGTATTTTTTGTTATAATACTTACTACCAAGTATTATGTATAAATATTACATATAAATTAACCGCGATAAAATGGTTGTTAAATAATTAAATTATTTGTTATGTAGGATAATAGCATATAATAATGGGTAAAACACACCATATCACTTTTTATATACGGTTTTAGCTATTAATAAATGTACCCCAGGATTCTAGCACCGACGTTCAAATGATAGAGCAGTTCAAAAATTAGGTAAGTTCTAAGAAGTAAATGTTGAAAGGAACAAGACAACTAACGCTGCACTATTTTCTTATAGCACTCACGATTGGACAATAGGCTCGTTTGAACCAACATAAATTATTCAACGGCATTGAATAATGCAAAGGATGACAAAAAAGTGACCTGGTGTATTAAGCATGCATTGTACACCTTGCTATTCAAAAAGTATATTTGCATTGCAACTCACCACTTTGAATCGTGAGGCAACTTCAGCCTCGTCTTCTCTTCTTACCATTTCAAAAAAATTGATATGTCTGTTTAAAGTTTCATTCTCGTGAGCTCGTAGTCTGTCCAATACCGGCTGGATGCCAAGGAGCAGAATCTCATATCGTAAATGCATACGAAATTCGAGATTGTCCTGAAAAATTGTATGATTAGCAATTGTCTGCAATATTTGATATTATATATACAGTATATATAAATTCTTTAAGAAAGCTATACCTCTCCTGCTCCACAATTGACAAGTGCATTAAAAAAGGACATTATGACCGTCTTCAATCCAACTTCAAACACATTGTCTTCAGGAAGCCGATAATTTCTTGCAAGTTCATTTATGATACCCTAGAAAAAGAAAAAATGGATCAAATCTCAATGAAACTGCTCGCATTATCATTAACAAGAAGTGGCGGTGTTCTAAACTTATTATAGTCACCATGTTGAATGACCAATGAAGTGGGCAAGTACAACAAACCTGGCTTGCATAAATTATCTAGTTTTCCACGATCTTGGCTCGGGATTTAATGCTAAAATATAACAAACTTAAAACACACAGTTATTTCAAGATTTTTCATTCATTTATCCTGAATAATAAAAACACGGGAGACAATTAAAAACCCACTTGCAAATTTTAGGTAAAATTCTGAAGAAATAAAAATTTCGGTTCGCTCTTCAATGTTTGCAGCGATAACCATTACTGAAAAGATCAGATGTTAATCTTGTCATCTTCCAAAAAATGTATTGATAGGTTTTTGTTTTGTTTACAATGCAACTAATGTCAAAGGGTTGCCATCTGTTATCTACAAGTTCTTTGAATTACATCATAATTCATTCGCTCTATCGAACAATGGCTGTGACGATTTAGTAAAAGGGATCCTAGGGCTGTGACCCTTCTGTTGCTAGCAGAATCATAAAGTGCAAAAATGTTGTGCAAAAGGCATAAATTTTATGCTATAAAGTTTTAAATGAAAATACTATAAACGTTCACAATCTTAATCTCTAGTAAGACTCGTCAGCCATTGTGTGAGAGTTCAAATAGATCCATCACCACACAAAGAATTTCCAAACTGACAGAATCAGACAGGAAATTTCAATAATTACATAGCTCAAATATTCTAAGTGTGTGCCTATATTTTTGGTTGGATTCGCGGTGTTCCCAAATATTTTTAACTTTAACAACAAATAACTGTTGTTTAGGTCAGAAGTCTGCTAACTTTTGGAAGCCATGTACTTCGTATTCAAGAAAATAAACCATATATATATATAGGCTAATGTTGAAAATAGCTGAATGGATTTATTAAATTGTACTTTCACTATTGTTATCTTGACTCTAACCCAAGCAAAATTTAAAGAGTCATCGAGAACATTGCCCTACTACAGCAGCGTTAAAGGATATTTAGTAGAAAGGAACTAAAAATAGATTTCTCATAAATTTTATAGAGGTAAGGGTCCTCAAAGTGGTTGATATTGATTCCTAATGGTGGTTCATTTACAAATCCAAGGGGCTGATGAATATTTGAGTGGCTGAAAACGGTGTCATTTAAATGCCAACGGGTGTAATGAACTTTTAAATTTGTCACGTTATTTGATATTGTAGAAATAGCATTTGAAGCATGTCAGTGTACAGCAGGTCCTCGTTTAACTTTGTCAATTAATACCGCTATATCGACGGTTTCAAACAAAAATATATTCACAAAATTCAGAGAAATCAAAAACAGTGATCCGTAGGTTTCAAACCGTGTGTCAAGCAACTCAGTACTGAAGCTTGGACGATGTCTTATTCATTACAGCTTATTCGCTGTAGTACTGTTAGAAACCCTTGTCAATTGTGATAAATGTGAATATCAGAAGTGCTTTGGCTCTTCATTTAGAAGTTTGGTGAAGTTTTTATGACGTTTTTATGAGAAATATAATACCATAGGAACGCAACTCTTGTTTATATCACTGAACTTATGGTGAGATAGGTTTCGTTTGACGTTGTTTTACATAGTGTCACACTTTTCAAGAACTCATCCTCGGCGTTAAGCAACACCTAATGCACTTGACATAGCATTTCCATTATCAGGGTAGCCGATGAAATTTCCAGTTGAGTAACTATTCTCTTAACATACCTATCTTGTAGGCTTGTATGTTTTTATCATATTTCTGACAAATGCGACCTAACGTTAAATATTTTTGCTTGTGGATCGAAGAGAAGGGAATGTTACTTCCGTAGAAATAGGTGATTCAAGTATTACAGGAAATAGGAACGGAGTGAAGGATCAATGAGGGATGAAGTGTTCCCTCAAGAAGTTTACGGGTCACTGGCTCAGAGGACTGTACAATATACAGTATATTAAAGATTAGAACACTATCACTGCAATTGTCTTTTGAAAGGTTTCCAAGATATTATTCAAATGTTGTTCATGTAAAAAATAGAATGAGCGTTATTTCTGTTTGAAGATTTGAGTTTCCATATTCAGGTAACCATATTTAAAAAAATTTTTGTCTTCACTAGATTTAGTTAGTAGTACAAGTTCAAGAGAATTCTATTGCCTCAATCCTCATCAAGATAAAGATTAATTTTTGCCATATTCTCATGAAAAATAAAAATATGGGTTCTAGAATATTCCTGGAAGGCGAAACATTGTGATAAATAATAATCGATAGAATTTAACGTTTCATTCCTTCATCATCACATCTAAGTTGAAGGTCTTTACCAGGCCTGCCCAACCTTTCAACATTGCGGCCACATTTTTTGGTGGATGACATGGTGGGCGGCAATTGTTGTACTACCAAAGCACCACATTTTTTGGTGAATGACATGGTGGGCGGCAATTGTTGTACTACCGAAGCAAAAACAATCAATCGCCCTTCTGATCGCAAAATCAAAAACTTTTACACTCTTTCCTAGCAGATAAGGCAGAGAGGATTACCAATATTTTCAATGACCAGGAGTGATCATCTTCACTGTTATTTATAAAAGAATAAATATCTTTACTGTTTGTAGAAGGTTACAGTATACAGTTACTTTTGGAACACCTTGCCTTAGGAAATAATACTGAATTTTGTAAAGTAGTTATAGCAGGCAAGTAACAGAAAAAAAAAATTGAACATTGTGAAGTTCTCAAGTGCCACTCGATAGCGCTTTGCGGGCCGCCGGTTGGGCACCCCTGGTCTATACAATAGTACTTTACCTGGAACCTTGTCCGTTCTTGTGAATATTTTTGGTAGTGCATTGTACCCTCCAAAACTTTTTTGTGGCCTCCAGGTACAAGACACACCGCACCAAGAATCTCCAGCACCGCTGTCTTAGTACGGATGTTTTCACAAGCCAAGCTCTGCGAGATCACTTTAATGCTGTCAGGATGCGCGAGAACATGAGCTCGTCCTTGCTGCAGAACAAAACAAAAAAATGAACATGCATTTGAGATAACTGCTCGCATCGTAACATTTCTTAAAGGAATTTAAGAATTTGTATGTTGCCAGAATTCAACAGACTTATTACCACTAGAGGGAAAAATCATTTTGTGGTTACGTAACAAAGAAAACAATTCTAAATGAATATAAATTTCTAGAACACACGCAGAGGACACTTAGTGGTGTTGGTTGTGAGATGAGATATCGGGGGCAAAAAAGACGATGAATGTTTTTTGAGATGAATGTTCCGTTATAGAATTTTACTTAAATAGTTTAATTAGACAGTTATCTTCACAGAAATAGCAAATTTTATTTCTGGAGGTTTGGGGAGTTGTTAAGACCATACATGAGGGAAAAGAGAGATTCATGGACAAAAAGATGAAAGACCCATGTGAGAAAATATGCTACTTGCAACTAAAATGAGAAATTAAGGCACCTGGATTAAGCAAAACAAAAACAAAAGGGAAACACTAACTGAATTATTCATTAAAGCTTTAATGGAGCCTATAATTGATGTGTGGATGCGACTCTCTGTCACTTCTGGAACCATGTTTTTGAGGAAATCCAACAGGCACGTCAGTCCATCAAGTTCTATGAAACGTGTGACAAACCTGCAAAAAAAATACCAATTGAAACAATTTTGTAATATCACAATAATATAAAAATATAAAACACACAGGTAGACTGAAATTTCCAATAGTTTAATAGCGGCCCATCCCCAGGAGCTAAATAAAACTGGAAATGAAATATACCAGCACTTACAACGTCAAGTCATATAAATGACAGTAATAGCAATAAATGAAAATTTTATTGAGGGATGCTAAGCACTCTAGTCCTGATCCCCCGAGACCTAGCATAGCCCTAATTCTGTGGGACATTGAAGTGATGAAATAACAAGTATTATAGGATAACTTAAATTGTGCTACAATTATTACAGAGGTTTTAAAATACATCATAAATTTTTCCAAGCTATCATAGCATGGTATGAAAAAAGGATCTGCCAAATGTGGTCCGAAACTTTAACAATCCGATATTTTCCAAGGAATAAATACCACAGTATTTATTAGGTTGAATAACTTTTCTTTGGTAATTACTTTCATTAATGGATGTGAACGAAGACATGACGACTCACATGAAAAAATATGTCAAAGTAGGAATTTTTGGAATGTTTTGCCTGCAGGCACAGTTCATCCTATTCGTAAAATCTTACATATAAGTTACCTATGGTACTTATTACCAAATCTTACGACCGTTATTAGCTGATACTGCTGAACTGAAATCAAAATTACATAAATAAAACAAGTTGATACAACTGCTTTATTACATGATGGTAAACCTACAGGGTTCTTTTACAAGTCTTTAAATATAGGGTGCTAGTAGGGCCTTCCCTTGGGGAAAAAAGAGTATAGGTGGCCAGTGGATATAGTTAAATACTCTAATTACTAATCTACAAGCACTAATATACAGTACTATGACATAGTACATAGTACATTACTATTACAAAATGAGATAGCCCTATGAGACCACCTGACCCAAGACTCCATGCACAATTTAAGTTTTCAAGTGTGTAAGATTAGGCCAGCCATAGCTTTGAACAAACTCACACACACGTTCGGATTGTTTTTATACGATGTAATTTGCTACACGTTATTAATTTTGTGCAACAGCACTGTATTGTTTGCAAATCATAAAGCAAGTAAATTATTATAGTTTCCATGTACTATTAGCATAAATACCATATGCTGATTCGCTGCTACAATTAAATTTGACTATTTTGAACATTGAACCATTAGGATATGATTCATGAAGGTAAGCATACTATACGAAAAATTATCTTAACATTTATAATAGGAGAAAAAAGAAATAGGTTTGCCGAAATATTCTTATATAAAATAAGATATGGTAATCATCTCAAACCACAAATGCAAAGGGCATATCCTGTGATCAGAATGTAAAATAAAACTCATAATATACAAGTTGATGTACCGTACATATTGATGTAGAATCTACATGACTACACAGAGCTCAAGGACCACGGCCGAGTCACAAAAAACATTATCTCGGTCGTTAAAAAGTACATAGCAAAGAGTCACCTCATAGGTTGCGTCCTAAGTGCAGTTTTCAGGCTGTCGACTTGCTGGAGTCTAAGGTTGATCTCTTCTTCATCATAAACAAGTACCATTATCTGAAAATAAATATATCTTCTGTTACTATATACTATGTGTCTCATGAATAACGATGATGCTGTGTATATGTGTGTGTGAACATAACTCATAGTTGGTTTCTTGACTCTGAAAATTCGAATGGGGGTCTGTTTCCGACGCTGAAGTGTCATGGTCAACATTATTTTCAAGTCCCCATCGCAGCCCTAGATAATTTTTTCAATCCATTTTTGCATAAGAGCAATATTGCCAAAATTACATGCAGATGATGTACTGTACTAGGCTGAACATGTTTCGAATGATTGATGGAATAATCAAATAAATTCTTTTTCATGAATAATTTAACTTTTTCAAATTATTTGTATTGAATCAATCTATTGTCATTAAAATTTACACATAAATTTACTAGTAAAAGTGGCACGAGGTAACTGATAATTCTAGACTGCGCCATTAATTATAAAAATTTCCATTGAAATTAATGCTGCCCTCGGTGTTTACTTCAAAGACTACACTCCTTACTAATTAAGCAACACAAAATGCACCACAAATTACAGTGGAAATTCTCCAAACTTCTGAACTTGAGCCATCTACAAAACAATACATCTAAAATACATTGAACGAAAGGAATATAATCTAGTGGGTCCCATAGAATAATTTGTAAGGCTAGAGCTTAATGGATACCGGACAAAGTAATCCTTCAATAAAGGTACAAAATCAAGAGCAAATTGGAAATTGAAAAGCATGATTCGACCTGAATAGTGTCATTGAACAGCGAAACGAACAATAAAACAAAAAGAAGCGGTGGTTAATTTTACATAAGGGTCGCAACCTTACGCTTTGTAGTCGGCGAGACTCACCCTGCCACGTGAACAAGAGAACTCCGGGTTAATTTTATCTAGGTGAACTAAAGCTGGATTGCCAGCACAGTCACATTAGATATCTGTAGTATTCAGCATGTAACGCGATACAAACTGTCGATATATCCACGTATATTTCACTAGAATTTATACGTTAAAAAAATATACTATAATCCTATCTAGCAAAAACGCTAAAAATTCCCTACAAAAAATCATGTCGTGGGCCAGTGTACTTCTTGTATTATATTATACGGATTTTCTCCAACCATCGTAGCAATTACAGGATGAACATAGGGTTAGACATCAGTAACTATCAAACCCTTGAACCTAACCCTAAATAAATTTCAGGGTTGATCATCATATATTATTTTCTCCTTACTTGATAGTTCAAGTTAACGGATGCATGAAATACCACATGGGAGTAAACAAATAGTGATCGATATACATCATATAAAAAAGAAGGCTCCTTCTATACACGTTATCAGTTTATAGTGAATAAAATAGAGCAACATCCTTATACCGATTTGAGTGGGATTTTAAAAAGCCACAGGCACACGCAATCTGAAAATGATTGAGCTCTGGACTTGCTAGAAACAATCACCACAGCAAAACAACACATTAGGGGTACTTGACAGAACGAAGAGGAACACATCAGCTGTTTATGAACGCTTGAATTCCCTCAACAAAAACATCGCGAGGCGTACAATTGACAAGAAAGCTCCGTTTAGGGATTTACAAGTTTTTGTAATGGTCGTCTGCCGATTCTCGTCCAAACATTATTGCCGAATTTAGGGTTCGCGATCGACACGTTTCGTGATAAGCTTTTTTAACTATCTCTAGATCTACGGTGGCAAGCGGCTCTCCGACCTCTGGTTTGCGGCTCTTGTGAAATTCCGGCTATTATCCGCTATAATAAATTCAAATCATTTTTCAATGCAAACAAAGCTGAAATATGAGATTGCGGCTCTTGAACATTACTGGTTTGTTGTATGTGGCTTTGCATGAAAATCTTAGGCCACCCCTGCTCTAGATGGTATTGTCCTATAGTCATTGACGTATGGTGACGGGGAATCAAGAGGTTACTATAACCTTATTGAAGATCACCATCATCGCCTCACTGACGCCGACGTTGTCAGTATCCTTTTCATTCAGATGGGCCTGTGAGCTAGGTGAATGTATCTTGCTCAGTATCACGGAGGTGTGGTTCTAGGCAAGGTAGGAACCCGCAACTTCGTGGTCGTGTGACGCGCCGTATATTTTATTCATTGCGAATTGAACTAGTATAAAGCTACCCTGAATATTAGCACCAAAATGTTTCGATTTCTATATGTAGAGTTTCCACCCATAAAAGAGATATTATCGCGCGGTAAAAATGTTACACCTATTTCGTCGCACGGAACAATCTTCGTGAGGTCCGAGCAACGTGTATTTTATTTACGGCACAAAGGTCGGTATGAATCGGTACAAGTATAGTGTAGAAAAATTCCATATCGATCAGGCAACAGGTATAACCAAATGAAATATTGGGGATGGAGGTGAATTATCGATCAGCCACTTTCGGTCGAAGGTGTAAAGCACACAATATAGAAACGCTCTTGTTCATTGATGAATTTTACGGGTAATTTCCACTAATGCGACCTAGCACGTTTATATTCATCATTTACTTGCGTACGTAATTCGAAGCACGTATTTGCGCCGCAGCCGCGAACCAAGGTAGTATAGGGCACACAATAGGTGACAGAACATATAGCTGAATGTTTACAATAATCGTGAATAAAGGCGTTTTTCCCGGACTCGTATACATTCAACACACTACATAGTAGGCATAATGAATACACAACAGGGTGTTTTTGTCACACTGAGGGCCTGAGGATACGTACGTATGTGTCCATCATTACGAATAGCTATTGATGGAAGGGAAGCAGGGAAAGAAGTGGGGACCAATATTTCCAAGTACAGTATAATAATAATAAAAACATTGTACAGCATATGTAACTACTTTCAACACGCAGATATGTAAAATATCTATCTGTGATTTTCGTCTTCTGGAATTTTATTGCTATTTAAGGTATAACGATTGGGACGAAAAAAAATTGAAGCTCTAGTTTGTAATTCACTTCACTTCCACCAGAACAGATCGTCCACCGGAGGCGTAAATGAGAAACTAGTTATTAAAAGGTGGGGTTTTGTTTCTATTCATCCTAGGATCTTTGGTGAAAAAAGTAGCCACATCTAATATACGTAGTTAACATTTTACAACGGTTTTTAATGTAAATAGACGCAAAACAGGGCCAATTGTACTACATATCATGCTTTCAAATTTTTCGAAAAAAAAAAAACCATCCCATCATGTACAAAGGATCTCTGTTTGAAGAATTTTGAAAAAGAATTCGTTCCCTAGCTGGTTTTCGAATAGGTGAGTCACGGACGAAAATAATGGAATCTAGATAACTTCATCAAGGCTATCATCATCGATGGGGTTACCGACTTGACCGGTAACCTGTATATACCTGTTGGGTAAACCGTGAGCTAGGTAAATGTGTCTTGCTGAAGGATCTGTGCAGCTATGATTCATATGTGAGATTTTCAAAGAGACAACGAAACTATCGACATGGCAAAATTCTTATACTCTGCGATATCGTATATGTAAATCTGCTATGTAGAGCTTTTTACGCTTGTTGAATTCAGCTTGGCGAAATTTGAACTCGCACGAGCTGTTTACTCAATCATCGTTTTCAAATCGCTACGAGTGGTCGCGAAAACCTACTTCAAAAACGAACGCAAAAAGAAGCGAAAGCTGTCAGAGCCAAGTAAACGGACGAATACGTTGGTTCTTAAAGCTGTTTGTGATTCCGACCGCAACGCGTAACAAGTGTGTGTGTTCGGGTATATAGCAAACCGTGTTGCTCTATCCTGTCCCTACACGTACCCTATATCGCATATCATCAGTAACCTAAGGCTGCGCTGCTGCAGAGCAATCAAGACGTTTGCCTATCTACGACACGGCGAAGAAATACATCTTTTTGCGCGGAATCTAAAACTTGGACGAATATTCATGGAGATTACAAAATTATTAGCCTGGTAATCGGGAATACCGAACGTCGGTAATAAGACGGGTTAAGTTTTCCATTCACGGTTGAATGAACAACACAACACAATGGTATACATTAAAGGCAGATAGTGAAGCATTTGCAAAACCAACAATTGTTTTTGGAGGAAAGCATCAAACGACCGAGTACATAATTCGAATTTGTGACAGGTGGACAAACGGCATGTAATGCAGCGGGAGATTAATGTAAGGATCGATGCATCATAATCTTATCTGGATAAAGATATTACTGACATCGGAAATCAATCAATTTCTAATTGAAGACTGGGCACCATTCCGGGTATCATTAATATAATGCAGTAAGATATATGTTATTACGCTTTCAACGATCACAATGTGTCATTTTTGAATTCCAAGCTATGAATGAAGAAAAACGCAGTGCATACGCAGTGATAAACCGCATATAATTTTTGCCAAGCCTTTCCTTTGAATTCCGGCTGTTTACGACAAATCACAGCAATCCTTGGCTATCATAAAGTAACAGTTTGGAATTCATTCATTAATCAAATGACTGATAGAGATACATCGATAAGTAGGTGTAGAATCGGTTTTCTGCTATTTCTCGTACAATCGTTTTACGTAAAAATCGAATTCAGCGATTTTAATGAATTGTAATAGACTCTAATCTAGAGGCTATTTGATTTCATAAAAATATTCAGCTGCATTATTAATTAGTTGTCATAATTTACAATTTCGAATTTGCTCCAAATCGGTGTATCCAAGTCCGGTCCCCTTTATCCTACTTGGCTATAGCGAAATACAACATACGAACATGCAACTACATTTACGGTTACGAGTTTCGTAAATTATGGACAAACATGTACATACAGTTTTATGTCACGGTTTTTCACTACCACGAAAAGATCATGAGCTATAATATTCTAAACTCGGCTTATGTTCAATCTATATCTTGGCATTTTAAAAGTAACGCTTTTTCAGCGAATAGATCATGGTTTTGGGTTGCTGCGTTCGTAAAAGTCGACTCGTGCTCAGAAACTTGTTATGAATAAATTGATGACGCATTACAAGCTACCGCACTTTTAAAACCAAATCATATACAGGATAACTAGAATTCTAGTAAATATCTAGTCCTATGGATTTTACTTGGATTGTACTGATTTAATATAGAGAACGACCTTATAGTGTTTCGCCTCAAGGATGTAACACATTTAATGGCATTGAAATACATACAGTAGATACGCAACGCAAGTCCAATTCTGTAACCAACCCATGATAAGTACCATATTATTCACGTGTAGAAACTTAGAAAGTACCGAAATCAATACCAGTACCTCATCCTTGCGTTATCATGTTGAGGAAAAATGATGAAAGGAAACAATTGTCAAGTAAAAATTATGTATGTATATGTGTTTGAGGATATCACCTCGTGTTACACACCAACAACGCTGCTTACTTAAGCCTGTACTAAACTAGATAAATCAGCATTGCCATTTAGCAGCACCACTCCGAATTTGCGGGGGAAGATAAGCTGACAACCAATGTTAGTTTAATACGGGAATCAGAGTCCGTCTCATAAGCCAAATTTAATAGCTGGGCGTGCAATCGCGTGCTAAGACCTCTACTAAAATAGTATTGTAAAGTGCTGTCGCACTGTGTAAATCAATTAAGCGTGTTTGACAATATATTCATCAACATCCTTTCGGGGTATTTGTTGAAAAAAATATAGCAATTTGGTCCAAAACAGAGCAATGCGAAAGTAACATGCCTGGCAATGGCGTTAAAAAAAAGACAGAAATGCCGGTGTTTTCTACTTATGATATCGTTACGTTTTGGGGAAATTCTTAATATTATTGTATATATAGTACTACATTTAGGTGGTGCTTACATCCGCCAAGTTTCAGGATGTAGCTGTCAAAAACTGTGTATGTAATAGTAGTATCGTACTGATTGACGACATGTATCTACTGAAATCCAAACACTCGCTTACCGAACTCATTGAGTTAAGATTGTCTATGTAGTAGTCTGGCCAGCTTGTCGCATTTTTATTCGGATCTTCTTGTTCCTAAAGAAATAATTTCCGTGTAATGTCTGGTTGTTCAAAATTAGCGTTTGCATACTGTACACACCAGTAAATACTAATATATTATTATATACAGTACCTTTTTCTTACTGCAATATATTTGCCACTTCTTTTCTGTTGACATGTTGTACATCGCTTGTCGTCGTTCGATGGGTAGTTCCAGCTCTTCCTGTAGCAAAAGGTCAGTCGGGTCAATGTTAAATGAATATGATTGCAAATAATAAAGAGGGCGTTGTTTCATTGCGAATTTTTCGTGGTGTAGGACAAGATCTAAATTCTAAAATATCTATATATTGTAATTCGTGAAAAATTTGATAAACAAGAAGACAGGGCTGATCATGTACTTTTCCATGGGGCATTATACATAAACTGAAATTTTGACATACACTACACTGTTATACCAGTACAAGTGGTGTTATGGAATAACTTAATGGCATGAAGCTGTGTCACCATTACCAGAGCAATAAAGACTTGACGATAGAGTAAATAGACTCGTAGGCAGAGATAAATTTTGGTACGGGCGCTATTTGAGAAAAACGGGCCAAACATCGTAGAATAGAATTAGTGCCAATAAAATCGTGACCAATTTCCCTATTACTATTGCCATCGGAATCGCTTTGTTTACGGAGTGAATAATACGGAAAGCCCGTCTCGAATTTACGGTTACGTCCTGAAATGACAAAACTACAGAGACGAAAAAAAACGGGAGGCCGCCACTCGAGCAGATGAAGTTTTGTTCCACAAAACATTTATCATCAGAAAATTTAATTCTGTTATGCGTCAAACGAAATTGCTAGGGGGCGAACAATGGAACCGGAGCAGATGCTGCGGTTACCAAAAGGATGACGTAATCGCGAAAGCGACTATTGAGATTTAAAGAGTTAGTTCATTGATTGTGTACAAACACGGCTGGTGAGTTGTGAGGCGACTTAACGTCCGGTGGACTGCTTAATCGGGCGCGAATACATGAGAAAGTACTGAAGTCATATATATACGTCATGACAGGATATTTGTCGGCGACAAAACTGCATGCCAACAAGATGCGACTCCAAAATATAAGAGATTTCGAAGATGTTTTAAGGTAACTCGAAAGAATCAGTGCAATATATTACGATGAACATAACTACAGGGCGGCCGGCGACAGCATTGTCCCAGAGCGACAACGCGCATCATCTGTCTCCTTCTGAACGCTAATAAAGTCATCCAACTCCCAAGGGGAGAAGGAGAGCAGAAAAAGAGTGACAAGATGTAAAAGGTGCCACCATACTCTCAGACCCCGATTTACGAACAGATATTCTTAAGATATATTTTCCTCTATTTGAACGATATGGAATTTGCTGTGCGGCTGGGATATGAATATGTGTTAGTAACTTGTTTCTAATTTTCACTTCTAATTGGCTTTTAAGTGATCATAAGTGCAGTACAACATATACAGCATAATTATTGTACATCATATAATAATAGCTGAGAGACACTCTCTGGTAGAAATTAATATTTGTGTGTCGGAAATGCACAATGTACAAAACACCACATTGGGTCACAGGCTCAAGGAATTATTGGTAATGGCAAACTTTCATAAACAACATCGGCAACAGTAATATTTTTTATACCGTGGTTATTATACAACTTTGGACTACGGGGAGAGCCAAGTCGGGCGCAGACAACACAGAGCAATGACACTAATGGAAGTTAGCTGTAAACTCAGTG
>QXVX01006282.1:0-12833 GCA_013436065.1 Halocynthia aurantium
TCAATTTCCAAAGTTGTTCTGAATTGGGGTTTATGAGTGGATTAGGGAGCACCTTGTACCTTGTAGGATTGAAATTAGGGTACTTACTCCAATGGCAAAAAATAGTTATTGAGTAACCAACCATTGGTCGAATAGTTAATATCTTTTGTAACCATATTCATCATATTTAACCATATGTCCATTCACTCATAGATGCCGCATATAATCTGTTCGATTTCAGCAACATCCCTAAGCTGCTTCGTGTAAATTCCAACAATGCTCTTTTGCATTTCTTCGTCGAAGGAACTCCTGAAGTGAAAGAGTTTTATATCGACAGCAAAAAAGATGTTGACAGGTGGTAATCTGCGAATTAAATTAATAAAATAATGAACAAACAAACCAACAATACATTAATCTAATTCATTTCATTTCCTGAACAGACAATTGAAATTAGCCTGCGAAGAATTTATCAATCATGTCACCGGTGTTTTTGTTGGAAGTCTTCAGGAATTCTTGAACAAGGTATCAAAGACATCTTGTAAGGAAGGGTGGGTGATGTTCCATCCGTGAGGATGTTGGACAGCGTTCAGGATATGGAATGGGGGAAATGATATGGGGTTCACATGGAAGGCTTCCATAGCATGTGATATGTATTCATATTTCAAGTAATGGAGAGGAAATAGGAACATTTCCAATCTATGAAGGGGACCATATCCCAATAAGTTCAATTTAGGCTATCTAGATCATGATTTTTCTCAATTATAATGTACCACCCTGTTTTGTTGCAGGCATCTTTGGTATTAAATGTCTCAAAAGAAGAAGGTGGCACTAAGACATCTCTGCGGCAACAGCAGTTCGGTACTCCAGGTTAGTCTTTCTCAAATATGCTAGCAACTGAAATAATTGTAATATTTGATTGTAATTTGAATTGTTACCAGAGTGCTTGAAGGAAATGGTGTCTGCCTCGTACCGTGATCTGAAGACTAAATCGAAATCGGTTCGTGCAAGCATGTCTCTATACCTTGCCAA
This sequence comes from Halocynthia aurantium, assembly GCA_013436065.1. NCBI lineage: Eukaryota > Metazoa > Chordata > Ascidiacea > Stolidobranchia > Pyuridae > Halocynthia > Halocynthia aurantium. The sequence continues at coordinate 1,009 of QXVX01006282.1, forward strand.
CAAGGACACTGAAAACATTCTTTTTAAACCAGTAAAGGTATATAATAGCATATGTATATACTTATTTTTTTATATACAGCAATAGCCTGGTTAATGCTCATGATCAGTCTTTTGTACTCTTGGATTGGTTCTCTCGTTTGATATTGCATTTAATCAAACCTACAATGTCACAGCGATGTTAAAACTGAATTTATCAAAAATAATAATCACCTTTGGAGAAATCATAAGTTGAAAATGCATTTAATACATCTAACCTAACCAATGAAGGTTTAGAGTAATTATATATCTGTTTACCGGTGTATTAGTATTACGTCATTCCTCTGTTTTTCTAGCAATGCCTAATGACTAAGTAACACCAGACACATGACTTATGATATGTTGATTCAAGTGAACTGTTTGGAGATTTTATGGTGGAATCATCCTTCAGTTCATTCCTCTAAGTGTTTATTACACCATAATAAATCCTTATACTTCTTCTTCAAAAGAATTCTTCCAACTGTACTAACTGTTCACAACGATAATTAATGGGCTTACGTTTGGTGGTTTTCCTGAACTTATTTGTTCCATGTCACCGTAAATCAATCTGCTACTGGTCGATTAATGGTCAACAAACCTTCCGATAACTGTTGCTATGTAACTTTAGTGAAATCTTTATCTTTTATCATAATGCAACTACAAATAGACAATTCCAAAGTCCTCTGTTGTAATTGCATATACCTAGAATGTAAAATAGAGGTATTTGTGGTTTAGTTGTTACAAAGGGATTAAATGAGAACTAAATTTTTTGCAGTTGAATCTTCATCAAATTTACCAACAGCTCCAAATGATCTTGGTCGAAAACTACACCGAGGAAGATCGTGCCATCATCGCCGCTCCCACTCCCGAGCAGGTTTGTCTGCCTTCAGCTCTTAACATTTCTTTAATGGATATGTCAACATAATCCGTGACATCTTCATGCTCATCAGCTATTTCTTCCCTCGCCTAACACTCAACTTTTTCTTCCTTCTTAGTTTCTTATGTGCATAGACTATCGAAGAGTTGCTAAGTGATAAAGTCAGACAGAGAGAAGTGAAAACAAATCGCTCAGAAGGATCTTATGTAAAAAGCAGTGTAGCCTTTCGCAGAGTAGATGTTGAGATGCTTAGTAGTTAGATGTACTGCATGCAACGAGTGCAAGACTGCATGAAACAGGGAGTGTAGTGTACTATACAAATGAAAATCGCAATTTTTAAAACTGCAAAATTATAAAGAGACATTGTACTATGGTTTGAATAGCATTTTCAAAATTTGGTTGAACTGAAGACTAATTGTTATGAGGTAAGAAATTGGAAGTACATATTTGTAATCCAATTTATATGTTGACACTGGAAATAATTAGCTGCTGGAGCAATAGTTCAAGTTGTTGATTTGGTGTTGAAAACTATGAAGAATGAAGATAAAATTAGGGAAAACAACCAAACCCTTTCTGGCCTGAACATCAGCTTTAGCCACGATACTACAGTGACTCCAGACCCATGGGAGAACGACTACATCATTGCCGGAACCCTTTTGATTCCGATCGTTTTTGTGCTGTTGCTGGCCAATGTTCTTATCTTTATTGCCATATTCAACATGATTGTCATCAAAAAAGAAAGAGGAAGCATGGTTAGTCCGGTCCTCATTTTAAACCTGACGGTGGCAGACAGCTTGGTATGTACTTGGTCGATTTTGAAGTTAGTATTATTCTAATTTTTATTTTATTTAGTCAATGGTTTTGCAGGTTGGAATAACATCCCTTCTTACGCTGACTGAAATCGGTAATACAGATGTAGATCGCAATTTTACACTTTGTTTAGCAATGACAGGTCTGATGTCAACCCCCTGCATAGTAACCTTCCTGATAATGACTGCGATAGCCGTGGATAGATACATGATTATTTTCAAGCCGTTCAGGAGTACTGAAAACGAAATTCGAAAGGTAAAATCCTTGAAATTGGCAATACTGACTGTTCTGTTTCAGATTTTTAGAGAATGCTGGGATTTTAGTATTAAGCTCTGGATAAACCTGTTTTGATAGACATTGATTGCATCAAATCTGGTCTGGGTTATTTCATCGCTCATTGGATTCGCACCTTTGATGGGATGGAACAAGGGCGTTGATGAATTTATGGTCGGACATTGTCATCTGCTTCGCGTAGCTGCTGATTCTTACATCCTGTTTCTATTTTTTGTCCTCTTTCTCCCGTTAGTCGTCGCTTCATTTTGTCTCTATTGCTTCATGTGGCAAGGTGACTATCTAACATAATTGTTTTATACCAATAGATGCCTTCGCTTGAAGGTTATTTGTGTTTTGCTACAGTCTCGAGGAAGCATAGAAGACGTATTAGTGCGGCAGCACTTAATTTTGGATCACCGAGCAGTGTAATTGAAAACCATGTTAATTCATCTTTGCCACATATAAGTGAAGACCCGGGAAGTTCAGTGGACTATTCATATCATTGGGCCCGACCCTCTAAAATGACAAGAAATTCTGAATTGACTGTTCGTGATAGCGGCTTCTCTAGCAGACGGAGCAGCCAAATTGCACCTTCAACATCTGGTCACTTCCCTATTAAATACCATATTCAATCAAAGAGATTAAATGCAGCTGCGAGACGCATTAAGAAAATCAGTACTACTGCACCAATTCGTAATTTATCCGTGAGTATCTTTCTAATTTTTTAATATACGCTATAAGCGGGCGAAACTTTTGTTGTATTAAGTTCAAAGCTTTGATGTAGGTTTAAATCTTAAAGCATGAACTATATCTGTAAAATTCTAAGCTTAACCTTACTCTAAACATTTTCATAGAAAAACATGAACAGTATTTAAAACCTGTATTACTGTATTTGAAGTTTGTTTCTCACTTCATTGGAAATCTCAAACACGAGAAAGGAATACGTACAATGCTTATTATTATGGGATGCTTTGTCTTCATGTGGACACCATACCTTCTGACCAGTGTTATTCAGGTAAGCCCCGTGCTTTCCTACATTGAGATTTATTTTACTTGAAACCTTGACTGGGAAATTGCAAGTTCTAACTTTTCTGCTGTCTGTTGATTTATTTTAGGTTTTATGCGGTTCCAGTTGCAATTTAGATGACCTTGTTGCCACATATTTCCTTGTGCTTGGCGTTACGAATTCAGCCATAAATCCTGTTGTGTACGTGTCTACGGACCGCAGATTGAAAAAATATTTCTGTCGATGTTTATTACATGCACCCGGAGCCCAGTTACCTCCTTCCTCAGCCATGTATAGTCAGAGTTCTTCGTCCGATAGCTAAATGATTCCCAGGTTAAATTGCATATCTGTAGCTCAGTATTTAGATTGACAAAGATTGTAGAAAGACAGTAGAAGTATTGTTCGACCGAGTTTGTTTAGTTAGTTCTAGTTAATTCCTTTCCCTCTTCACAGCTTCTCTTTCTTCTTCATTATAATTGGTTATTATGAGGATAAAATCACTTGCATGCATTAACCTTGCAGGATAGGTTTCATGTTTAAATTGTGTGTGGTCCTGCTCTGAAGTTTTATCTTCTTTTCGAGTAAAAATGAGTTGCTATCTCCTTATGAAGATTTAGGTTATTCGTATCGACCGTAATAATATTTTTATATAACGGAGTGTATAAGACGAGTAACCATGTTATCTCAACTGTTTTTTCAGATATCAATTTTACTATCGGCGGCAAATAAATGACCCCATGACTATGAATCTGCTTGCGGGCGTGAAATGGTAACACTCTTCGAGAAGATCAGAAACTTCTTTATTAGCAAAGTGCAATTTAAACTCATTATTGCTAGTTAGTTGAATGCAATAATAACATCAACACTGATAATCAAGAGGACGTGTTTTATGAAGCAGACGGATCAAAGGATGTTGATTTGAAGAAAGAAAATGATCTGAATGTGATTATAATGCTAAATCTACAAATTTGGCACGAATTAGAAACAAAAAGTTGCGCTAAACAAGATCATATACTGTATATGCACTTTAGAGAAACTGGTTTTGAAATAGTTATGCCTCGCAAAGGAAACTTGAATATGCAATAAGTAAAAAATAATAAAAGAACAGGATTAATGTTATGGATGGATCACCTGATAATGAAAGTTAGGAATGCTAGAGGGCACTTTTTGTTCAAGCAACAGGGAGGAGGGAGTACTTATTGCTATTGCCCTGAAGCTTGTTGGCACTTTGTATAAATTAAGTTGGCACGGATCAAAAATTGGTAATACTGAAAAGGGCAGTAAATTATAGACTACAATAAAGCATTGGCAAATGCATAGTATTTACACAAAGCTGGTTCCTTATCCCTGACAAGTCCAGCAGAACATTCAGAATTTTAGGTAAAGCAAAGGTTAATTCTTTGTATAGAACAGCAATAATTAATTAACAATAACGACTGGTTGCATATCGGATTCTTTTTCATCACATTGCTTCTGATTTCTGTGCAAGTTTGGTCGACTAGTTTTTGCTTTCGGTTTTTCATTCTGATGATTAAAAAGTTTTATAGTATTTATCCAAGTTCCAATTTATATAAATATAATAATAAATCATTTATGTAAATTACAAAAAGACTCTCAAACTCTCACCACAACATCCTGATTTGTTTCGGGAGCCGAGAACGATTGTGTTAAGGACCTTCCGCGTGATGAAAGTTTTTTAGTTTTTCTTTTAGCTTCTGCAGGGTCGAGCAGCTGCTGATCCGATAGTTGTGCTCTCAATTTTGCAGTTCTTTCCAACTGACTAGTCAGATAGCTGGGCAACTGCAGTTTTTTCAGCCGAGGTGAGTTTGGAAACATGGTGGAAGCAGTTATTCGTTCAATAATCATCCTGTGATTAGGTTCAATATAGCTTAATAATGCTATGTACATTTTAAGAGGTTTTGTTGTATAGTTCTTCTATTCAGTAAATCATCCTTTAGTGGAATTTATGACCCAGGGTATTGTTCATTATAATTCCACATTATAAACATCATGGTAATAATGAGGGATCATTGATATTTGAAACAATAAGCTGCATTATTATTTAAGATATAGTAATATGCAGCTCGTGTAATTCATTAGTGACTTCCGCTTATTAAATTAAGACAATTTCTATAATCTTTGGGTACAATTTTTGGTTCCAAATGGTTACACATTCCATATATATTGGTGCTTGGAATAAAATTAATGTGAACCTAATTATAACACATGCTACAGTAGTATAAGATTCTAGTCATTGACTTTGTTAAGATTTGAGGGCAATGCTTATCTGTATGAAAATTGTCCCAGAAATGAGTAGTACCGAACTTACTGTATGTGCGCTCTCTTTTCATCCAGCAAGAGACGATCTGCATTAACCAGTTCCAGCTTTGGTAGAACATGCATAGGATTGGGCTGACAATAAAAGATTTGGTAACAATTCTAAATCCAAAGTACTATAGATCAGGTTGAAACTGATATATATTGTTCGACTATGTATGGCAACATTGTACACATCAAATGGTATATCATTTATATGTTTTTCTCAATGCAATGGGATAAAAGACTTGTCTGTAGTTGGACATGTATGCATGCATAGCCACAATTTGGTAAACTTTTTCTTTTCAATCAGGACAACACAGTCCTGCCTAAAATTTGTTCTCATTTTTGAATGGATATCCATGCTGGCTTCATTTAGTACATTTGTTCTGTGTTTTGATAAAGTTTATTATCTCACTCTCAATCTCGTCCCTGCATTGAACCTAACACTCCGTCTCCCATCTGTAAAGGTGATGTAGATGCTTTCCTGAGATACAACTCGGATTCCAACTTTACGACTGAGGGCAAACGCAATAGGTTGAAAAGGCGGTGCGTGGACGTGAGTCAGCATATCCTTCCAGGACCATTTCTTCAGTCTTGCACCCTGTGGACTGGTAAACCCTTTCAGTTTATTTTAACAAGAACCAAAAGAAAAAAGCCATCTTCGTGTAATATACATATTGCTATGAATAGATTGAATATAAAATCTATTCAAACCTGAAGTACTCTCCACCGAATGGAGTTAGCATTAAGCGAATCCCACCAGAAGGATAGTAGCAAGTGCAGTATCCGTTAGGTTCGAACAGAGCTTGGATATCCGGTCCTTCTTCGTAAGCCACATCCTACAAAAGAAACAGCTGTCAGTCAATCTATCTCTTTGTTAACATGGCTATCAATAGTATCCTTGCCTCATGCAGAATAAATATTAATTTTCCTATTTTCTCGCTAGCCAGGATGCTAACTGCTACGTTTTTGCTCGGATACCACACGTTTCCGGTCCCGTCAGGGAAGACAGTGAGGAATATTCTGCCATCTGGGTAAAATCTCTGGACGAAATTGCGGACAAATTTCTGGAACAAATTGTGTTCGTTGAAAGACTGATTTGCATAAGGTAATTGAATCTGGCAAATACTAGCATGACTAAGAGTGTGAAATTTTGTATCAAAATAGTGTACAAAAATACCTTCCCACTTATAATGTCACTGTTAGGATCGTGAACAAAAAATTCTTTGGCTTTATCTTCTGGGGTCGGAGGAGTTAATGGCCGAATAGTCCAACCCTCTTCCATGCATTTTTCCGAAGAAAGAGAATAGTTGACTGTTTTGAGCTGTCTTGCAACTGCGTTAGATAAGAAATTACTATTTATTCGATTCAAGGATGTTCAAAAGCATGAATCAAATTAAATGTGGGTAAATCTCTCAAATTTTCAGGGTTAGATGACGTAACACTGACAGCACTGTTTATTTTCACTGAGATAACCTAGTAATAAGTAATTGGCACTATAGTTCACTATCAGTATTTTTTTATAAATGGGGTCATTTATTGTATTTTAATGTTGCCATACATGCATAGAAATTAGTCTGATTAGCCACCATCGGTCCGCTTCCTCCTGCTTGTTTAGTCTGTTTCTCCATCTCCCGCATCCTACCTCTCTCCGCTGCTCTTTCCTGAGCAAGTTTTCTTTCCTTAAATTTGAATTGTCCATAAAAACTCATCATTACTTAGGAAATTAGGAAAGATTCTATTTGACTTATTACACGTTTGCTTCCGTAAGCCGAATGAGGCTCTATGTTAATAAGTTCTTTCTCAGGATGCTTCGATGCCTTTTTTGCTTGGCTTAGCTGCTTCATTTCTCCTTTCAAATTCTCATAATATTCCCGCTGGCGTGGAGAAAAATCTTCCCATTTGATATCTTCAGGAATTGTCACCTTAAAGAATTTGAAATATATATAGATACGAGGAAGCAAGTGTGAAGCAAGTTTTCAGTGTTTGAATCTAACCTGAACTTCATCATAATCTATCTGAGCCATCTTAGTTTCGGCCTTGTATTGGAGGATGGAAGGAAGGCCGACGCTCGTTATGGTCTGATTTGTCGTATTAGTGTAGGCCTCCGACCCACCGAATTCAGAATCAGTCAGTTCGACAACTGGGTTTTCATCTTCTGTGTCACTGTAAGCAAAATTAATTAATTTATTGATTATTTCCTGTTTGATTCGTGATAGATTTGAAGATAATGCCGTAACATGTAATTTTTGTTTCAGTGTGATCTCTAAGATGATCGATGCATCTGCGTAAGACAACTCACTTTGAGCTTTCAGCGGTAGCTGACTCGGCATGCGGTTCCTTCATCTCGGACTTGTCGTCATCTATCCTGGAAGACGAGAGGTCAGGAGTGGTTAAGTTTCTATATCTGTAGAAATAGATAATCATGTTTTTAGAGTATACAAAGCCATGTATCTCTCAACATATACTGTATATACTCGAAGATTATTTGCTCAAATGTACGGCAAAATTACCAACTTAACTTCTCGTTATGTCTGCGTGAGCAATATTAAAATGCCATTAATTCAGTGTTATTTCCAGTAACATGTAAGCCATCTAAAATTGTTTTTTTGTCCTAAATTCCACTCTGTCTTCTATTCTAAACTTTTTTGGTACCTACCGTCTTCCATTCAAGTGACTGCCATCAGCAGCTGCCACTGCAAGAGTTGGACGACTTGCAAAGGGTCCCATGTCTCCATCTAGTAAATAATTTTGATAGGAATTGACCATTTTGTTTTTCCGATGAAATCCTATTCAACCACTAATCAGTATATCACCTAAATTGACCTGAGGCCACTCAAACATCTCAGCGATCCAACTTTCATCGGTCTGTACATCTATCGATATTGCAAGGTACTCCTCGCCTGTATATTTAACTCCTCTTACTTCTTCTCTGAAGGCAGGAGATTCTGCGGTCGGTTGTCTGGGTGAGTGAATATCAGTTCAAGATTATTCTTTTCAAGTAGATGGATAGGGATAGTATATAAAAAGTAGCTTCAGCTAATGCATTGGTGCAGTTGCTAGTAATGGCATTTATATAATGTTAACAAGCTATGCCTATGGATACATGAAATCATTGTTTGTCTGTACATTAAACAAAATTATGCAAAAAAGGTTCCCCTTCCATTCCAGACCCCTAAAAACACAATCCCATAAAACATTACATTGTTTACCGTTTTGGTTGGCTCCATGTATCTGACAGTAGTTTTTCTGCTTCTATTTTCAGTTCAGCTTCCAGCATCGAAGGATTATGATCGTGTTCCCTATTACCAGCTGTATCTTTTTCACCTTAGTTAAGTAAGTTTTTAATTTGAGTCGACACTACTTTTATTATTCTTATTCATAGATTTTGATAAATACTTTCAGTACTCTGTGAAGGATTTTGATTTTGGTCAGAGCTTGAAATATCAATTTCTTCATCTATCTTAGTTCTCGATCCAATAGACACCTCCTCTTCTTCATTACCAGAACTAAGATGGCCTGTTTCTAAAGATCCCGGTCAAGTATATATTACAACAATGTGTGCACTTGAGTGAAAAGATTTTCCAAATTTACGTAAATGTAAATCATATCCAGCTATCCATATGCTATGTAAATCATATGCAGCTATCCATATGCTATGTAAATCATATGCAGCTATCCATATACTATGTAAATCATATGCAGCAGCTACCTTTATTACCGGGTGCATTTTTCGTCATAAGCTCCACTACATCTATTGCATGTGTTTCCTCTTCGTGTTTTTTAACATTTTCGACAGTGAGCGCTGATGGTACACGAGGCTGCTTCGTTCTACAGAGGTAGAACATCAGAATAATTAAGTGGAAATCAAAAACCAAACTCAATTTTACCTTTTTTTCAGTTTAGTTTCACCATCCGACGAATTAGAATGCCTCTCCTCCTTCTCACCTTTTGAAGATTCCTCCACTCCGTCATTTGAAGCTGTTCCATTTGCTGTTATTCCTTCATCGCATGAGGTATTTTCTTCTTCATCATTTTTTCTTTCAATGTTATCCATGTATTTCACCAGCGTTTACACATTACAAATAATAATCGTTCTAGACCATCCTAAACCGGTATCCCGGGGAATTGAAACGAAGGGTTTCTCATTAATTTATTACTGCATTTAAAACCTTAGCTGTAACGCAGATGCTGTACACAATGTCCCGTTATACAGTATATAGATTTGCTGGGTAATGGGTCCGTGGTGATAAGAAGCAAGTGTCGTCGCCAGGGCAACGACCTATAGGTCAAAGGGTGTCGTAGGTTACACAAACACAACTAGAATTATGTAGTGATCATCTTCTCCGTTTATGGTTTGTGTTTTTTTGACCCGGGGTACGTGAGCCGCCGGTTCATAGAAGTTTGAATGGATTGCTTATGGGTTAGTGATCTATAAACGCTCATAAATGAACTTCTAATGATCCAATCATTCCAAAATTAGCATTTATAAGCGTTGATTGTACTTAGCCATCTAACGGTTGGAAGTTTTTACTTCACTTAACGGTTATAAATGATCCAACAGTGAAATCTAGCGGTTGAATCTTTTTACTTTACCTAACCTTACCTTCTAATGATCCAATTACGCTAAAATTGGCATATATGAGAGGTAATACACAAATCAACATTCCCTAAAAAGATTGGGTCGTATGATTTAGGTTAACCTCGAAAAATTCTATTTCAAAACTCGAATACCTATTTCGGGTCGGCCGTAACGAGTGACCCCGCATTGAACAACCCTTAATACCTTGCGGACCAATTGCAATCCCACTATATATGATACACCAATGAATGCAGAATTTCATAACGAATCCATACATATATATTTCATATGCACAGCATACTGACCGGAGCTGTTATCCTCGTCAAGTTCAGGGTATGTAGCTAGGCCAACCCGAAATAGGTATTCGAGTTTCGAAATAGATTTTATCGGGGTTAACCTAAATCAATCAATCCAATTTTAACGGAGAATGTTAGTTTATGTATTAAGTCTCATATGTGTTAATTTTATCGTGATTGGATCAACAGAAATTATTTATAAACGTTGATTGTACTTTGCCGTCTAGCGGTTGGAATTTTTCAATTCAGTTATCGGTAATAAATGACCCAATAGTGACATCTAGCGGTTGAATTTTTTTACCTTACCCAACGCTTATAAATGATATTTTAATGATCCAATCACGCTAAAAATCGCTCATATGAGACGTAATGCATAAACTAACATTCAAACCGGGGTCACTCGTTACAACCGACCCGATATAGTAATTCGAGTTTCGAAATAGATTATTTCAAGGTTAACCTGAATCAATTGACTCATTTATTTAAGGGAATACTGACTTATGTGTTACGTCTCATATGTGCAATTTTTAGCGTGATTGGTTCATTAGAATATCATTTATAAGCGTTAGGTGAAGTAAAAATTTCCAACCGCTAGATGGCACCATTGGATTATTCATCACCGATAACTGAATTAAAAAATTCCAACCGCTAGACGGCAAAGTACAATCAACGTTAATGAATAATTTATATTGATCCAATCACGCTAAAATTAGCACATATGAGACGTAATACATAAACCAACGTACCTTGAAAAACTTGAGTTGATTGACTTAGGTTAACTACGAAAAATCTATTTCAAAACTCGAATACCTATTTCGGGTCGGCCGTAACGAGTGTCTCCACATTGAACAACTTTTAATAACTTGCGGACCAATTGCAATCCCACTATAAATGATACACCAATGAATGCAGAATTTCATAATGAATCCATACATATAAGTTTCATATGTACAGCATACTAACAGGAACCGTTATCCTCGTCAAGTTCAGGGTATGTAGCTAGGCCAACCCGAAATAGGTATTCGAGTTTCGAAATAGATTTTATCGGGGTTAACCTAAATCAATCGACCCAATTTTTTCGGGGAATGTTAGTTCATGTATTACGTCTCATATGTGTTAATTTTAGCGTGATTGGATCAATAGAAATTATTTAAAAACGTTGATTGTACTTTGCCGTCTAGCGGTTGGAATTTTTCAATTCAGTTATCGGTAATAAATGATCCAATAGTGACATCTAGTGGTTGAAATTTTTTACTCCACCCAATGCCTATAAATGCTATTTTACCTAGAATTGTACACAATTATGCAGTACTCCCGTTGTTGTCAATTGTAAAGTAGTCACATTATCATCACTATCATCACAGTGCTTAGTTCAGATCAATGCAGTGTATCATCTACAATTTAAATTGCAGGTGATTGGCAGCAAAATATAAATGATACACACAGATACGTGCCAATAACATGAGCTGAATTTTTAAGTTAGCAGCACTGACTTCAGTCCATCAGCAAGGTCTTCTACGTCATAAAGACTCATCATCTCCATAGGGAAGGTGAACCAGAACCATGAGGAACAGGTCTAAGAGCAGACTTGCAAGCCGGGTATATAATTTTGGACATGCTTTTTCAAGAAAATCCTTCGAATCGAAG
>QXVX01006282.1:13656-40442 GCA_013436065.1 Halocynthia aurantium
AATGTCATCTGCGTCCTTTAATCGTTAAAAACTAACTGACAGGGTAAAACTTGTAGAAAACTTAAAATGGTCATATTCTCCCACCTTTTTTTAAGCAAAATAAAATTGTTCAGAATATCGAAGACTTAGCTTGATCCTAGTTTAATCCGACGGCTCACGTACTCCCGGTGTTTTTTTGCTAGAATTACCACAATATTACTACATAAAAATCTGTGACACAATAAAATGAGTTGCTTTGTCCCACAACAGCTTGCAGCGTATCGGGTTATCAACACATACTCTGGAGTTCTAATCATATATAACATATATATAATATATGTATGAACAAGCAAAGTAATCTTGAAACTTAAAACAAGAGTCAATTGTATGCCATTCCTCCCTGTACTTCTATTGAGGTTTAATTTCTAGGAACCTGTTCATGTCTTTCCATCAATTTTAAAATTGAACTTGAATTCGTGATTAATATTTTCTGTTAATTCGGTCTCTTCTTCAGCATCTTGTACACTGCATTTTTGAAAAACCTTTTCCAAATTGTCTTCATCATCAATGACTTGCTTTCTACATCTCAGAAATAAACCAGACTTGGTGGAGAGGGGGTCTGAAATGGTTACTTTCTTTTCCAGCCTTTGTGTTTCTAGATTTAATAATGACTTCTTAAAAATCACATTTGCTATACAAGTCCGTCATAATAGAAACTGAATACTAGGTTTTCCTTCCTGGGCTATTCTGGAAAGTAGCTTTAGTAATAGAATAATATTACAAAATGTTGATTAACCTTTCATCCACTTGGCATCCTCATCCTCTATTTTCTTTCTGTAGTCCCCAAAAGTTTGCCTCATCATTTGACGTTTCTTTACCAAAGGTGCAGAGGTAGATGAAAGGATTTTGATAATTCGAACGCTTTCTTGAACTGGAAGAAAAATTCAGTTACAGCGAAAGATCAATGCAATACAATTTCGTGCTATACCTTGTTTCTGGGAGGACTTCTGGGTCATTAGACTAAGTCGTAATTGCTCTATGCACCACTGAAGTTCTTTTTGAAGCTTTTCATTCTGTGGTGCATTCATTGAAGTCTCACCGCCCACTATAACAGGTTCCACTTTCTTCACTGCCTTACTACAAAAAATTTGACAATTATTTTCACATAATACTTATTCAAGGCAATTGACTTGCACCTTGGGACTTCATATATGACAACTATGTTTACCAAAGGGTTCAAATTACTTTATAAGGTTTGTGTATATGCACAACCCTGCTCTACCCAATAATGAAACATGTGTTTGAAAGGCCTCGGATTTATTTAATACCAAACAACTGTCCAAAAATAGGATATTACCCTAAATTGTATGACTAAAATACCAAATGTAGTACAGTACTTGGGTGTATTGTTGGTCTTCTTCCTTGGCATTTTGGCCAATGTACACACGAATTACTTTACAGATGTATCAACTCCTCTCTGTATTACCAAGTCATTCAAACAATTTTCTTTATCCTAATTTTGTGGCAATGTTTACATTCTTTTTTTTTATTATCGACATACTGCTTAACACGTTTTACACGCTTGAGTGATCTTTCTTCAGGGGCGTCCCCTAATACGAGATTGATGTTTCAAGTTCATTGACTCCACCCATGTAGTTATTTTGAAGCGTTGCATATAACTTCTATGCAACTTTTCAGTATACTGCGTAGATGGCTAGTGCACAATTATTATCGGATCCATTTTTAGAATTATTATCGGATCCATATCTCAATCCGAAAGTGCGCTCCGCGCTTGCAAAGCAATTGCGCTCCATACACGAAAGAAAAGAGAAATATGTGGTAAATGATGATGTACCGGATGCAGAGCATGAATTTAAATGGGAGGTAGGGAAATTGTAGAACTCATCGAGTTCGTAATTGATATTACGGTTATTTTATTATTATAGATGACTCCAGAAAGCAAGTTTTCGAGATTTCTATATCTCGGAAACATCGGGACAGCTGTCAAACACTCCTCGCAATTTGCTCTACCGTCAGATATGACAGAAATAGATGTAATTTTGAATGGGATGGTAGCAAATGACAAGGGACTAAAAGTAATCAGTACCATTGGTCTATCAGGTATATAAATCTGAGCTGAAATAACTCAAACCACTGACTCGCTTGCTCTCAAAGAAACTTGTATATGGGGTTAGTATATTTCACCCTATCTGCTGCAGTGTACGTTGCCGATATAAGGGACATATGGTATGCACATCTCGAATGAGCAAACGATGAGCATGCATCTGTTTCGAATGAAGGGGTAGAATATGGTTACTGTTCGAATTGAAGGTTTTAAATAAAACTGAATGTAGTTTTTATGTTCCACTGTACACAACTGTATTTATATCGGAAATAAAAAAAGCCATCACTATGGGTACTCTCATGTGTAGTGTCCTACATGTGCCAATTCAATTCAGTGCCAAATGCATGTGTGTTTGACCTTCCAGGTTTGGTATCGTGAGGAGTTGCACTCGTTTTCAAGGACATGATTTCATAGAGTCAATATAATAATATACTAACCGATGGGTCGCAGGCTCGATGAAATATTAGTGTTCTCTGGTGTCTCATTGCCTCATGACTCATTACAGGTAGTGAGCATAGTGAAGCATCTGTACTGCACGAATCAGCAATTTATATACTTGCTGCTTACACTTGCTGTGATAAACTGGAAGTCCGGTCCAAGGCGTTTGAAATGATGTACAAGTTCTGCAAGAAATCTGAAGATTTTCTACTCGTAAGAAACTAACCCCAAAGTGAATTTTGTCATCTCGTTACCATTCATTGTCAATCTCAAATAAAATCGACATTTTCTTGCATACTTTCAAATCCCCTCAAGAAATAGTGTTATCATTGTAAATACCCCAGTAAATGAATTAGGTATCTAGCATTTTCGACATTCATTTTTTATCATCAGTTTGTTCGCACCCGCGTACAGTACTTTAAGAAGACGAAAGGAACAACAGGATGGAGCAGGAGCTATCGAAATGCTGTACAGAAGTGGTATCACAATCAAAAACCTTTGAAACTCATGAAGGTCATCACAAAATGTCCAAAATGTTCAGGCTGGTCCCATAGGGACATTGTGCGCCTGTGTCATATTGTTCCTGAGAGTGAGGGTAAGGGTATTTATTCTTCACGTAGTTATAAACAGGACGCTGGAGTCGGTACATCAAACATTTCATTTTTCAAGGATTGAAAGTTATCGTTAGCTACTTGATCCATGGAATTAAAAAGACTCTAGAAAGCTACAGATCAGATGGCACTCAGAGCAACACAGAGGAAGTCAAGGAGGTAGACACCTCTTTTTCTCAATATTTGATAGTTTCCTGATACTGCGGATTTGTTGATATCACTTTACAATATTTCCACAGATTCTGAGGTATTTTGAGCTATTTGAAGTAATGAGGACTTGCCAGGATCCGGCTACAGCTGTTCCAATCATTAAAGAACTGGAATTAGTCTGGGAACAAATTCCCAGTCAGCTGCATAACAAGCCACAAGTGAAAACTTTGCATAATATTTAACTTGTATTGTAAGAAAAAATAAAATAATGTAAGAGTTCAATAGAATCTATAGTGGACACCTCTAACAAGAAGCGAATGCAAGGCCATCGTAATGAAAAGAAAACTTCTGTTTCGGATTTGACTGTTGTAGTTTTAACTTACGGTTAAGTTCTGTATTTTCAATGTGAATTCAGGTGTGGAGGAAACTCATTAAAGAATTTCCATTGGGAGTTTTGCTTACCAATCTATGTCGCATATCAAGCCTTGGCGTTCTTAATGAGGGCAATTCTAGCAGAAAGCAATTTCTTGCGAAACTTAAAGATGAGAAAAGTCTAAAGGAAGTTCATCCTTACAGGTCAAAGCTGATTCTGAATATGTACCTAGTTTGGTAAATTTATTATTTAACTCTGTTTGAATTTCGGTATTTAGCATTTTGATGTACAGAGAAAATTATCGAAATGCTATACAGCAGTCGGCAAGAACTCTGCCGTGGAAAGTCCAAGAAGAAATTGTTGATGCTCTCAGCACCGCTTTGAAAATGGCATTGGAGGCTAGTGCAGAGTTGTTTTGATTACTTTTCTAGGAGGGCTATTTATGGGATTTGACTTTCTTGGTTTCATGCAGTAGAGCTATGACTAAAATTGCTGTGCAGTTATCCTGAATTCTATGTGGCGTTCTTTAACCACTGGAATGAAACAATGTTGAGTTGTTGTATATCCTGATATGACATTTTGCGGATGATAATAATGCTATTCTTTGCAGTGTTTAGTCTCCTTCAATATTTATCAGTGTTTATTTTATATTCCAATTACCGGGATGTGTTATTTATAGACTCAACCTGAAAGTATAGAGGAGAAATTTTTCATAACCATCGATGCATCCAAGTCAATGAAATCTCATATCCTGGGAAACAATCACATGCAGTGCAGGCTTGCAGCCGCTTGCCTCACGCTTTCTTTGGCAAAGTCTGCTACCAAGGTGGTGGTCAAGGCTTTCTCTACCGAGTGAGTAACAAAGCTTTGTAACTATTAGAAACAGGATTTAAGAGTTTTTTTTGTTAGGCTAAAAGAGATCAAAATTGAAAAAAGCACCAGTATAGAAGACGTGGTTAAACTATTGGATGAGGTAGGTGAACTTATTATTTGAGATATATTGTTGGTATTTTGGTAGGGAATGTGATATGGAACTCATCTTGAAATCAATTCGGTCATTTTGGTATGCAAAATAGTTGGGTAGTCTGAAATATTTCATCCTGATTGTTATAATATCCTCATGGAGATAGATTACTTACCTTACTTACGTTCGATTGATGCATAAACTACTCTTACACAGCTCATATTTAATCTGGTAAATATTTCAGACAGAGTTGGGTGGTACTGACTGCTCTCGTCCTTTAATTCATGCCAAAAACAAAAAAATCTTGGCTGACGTTTTCCTCGTGATTACCGATAAAGAAACATGGAAAGGTAAAACAACTCCTTATGATGCTCTGTTACAATACAGAAAGGTAAGTGCAGGCCTTGTAGATCAGGGTGGTTCAATTGGATTCCCGACACATTGTTTTGGGACACCTACATTAAGGAAGTCGATTAGGGCATGCATAACTAACTTCTGCAAGTATCAAAACTAAGTTTTGTATATGGACTGACAGTCCCTACATATATATATTTTTGATTTTGTGACACTATTTCAAAACCTTTTTTGCTTCAGGAATGGTTTTTGTACTGGTAATATGTTTAAAATTGATTATATGTGCCTCGTTTATAATAGAATGCCTTAAATTACCCTGAAACTATATATATCCATGTCCCGGAAACAGCCCAGTAAATTCTGTTCCACCCTAATGCTGGTAAAGTTGGACCACCCCTGCTATAGATGTTTCTCTTATACTACATCATCAATCATATGCCGTCTCGCCATGTTCAGGCAAGAAACCCCGCAGCAAAACTGATTGTTCTTTTTCTCAACCCCGACAAGCAACCAATCCCTGTCGCTAATCCAGAAGATCGTGGTATGCTGGATATCTTTGGATTCAACCCTGACACCCCTGGCATAATAAGCGCTTTTGCGTCAGTAGGTTTTTGATGCATGGAGTTGCTTGTAATTTCTGTTTTTTATAATATTCAGTCAACACTGGTCTTAATGCATGTGATGCTTATTTTTTTACTGCTTTTCACTTTTCTATCTTTTTAAAATGAGGATGTTTATTGATTTCTATTAAAGTGTGGTTCTATGCTTGTTATTGAATATTACAGGATTGAACGGCAGACTACCCATATTTTTTCTTTAATTCTTCACTTGATAAGAACTTTTTTATTCCGTATAACCAGATTATAATTCGTATTACCGAACTTAATACATTTATTCTTCTAGGAGTAAGTTGTCTTATAACATTGTATTACATGCCCATATGTTTATTTAAACTTACGGTTTTTGCCTAGTCTTCATGTAGTCTAAGTCTTCAACTGTTTTCCATACATACAAGGGTCCTTTGACTTAATCAATGAACAAGCTGATTATACTAATGATAAATTTGTGCAGCTAATAGTCAACAACCAATCTTGAATGAATGGGACCTGTGTGTCTCTAGTTCTGTGATTTCTGAACCAGGGATTCTAGGATCGATGCTACCCAGCCTTTTTTCAATCATGTTCCTTTTAAGTGTAGTTTATTAGTCTGAATAGCAGTAATTATACTGCTTTTGACTGGTGACTCATGACCTAGTTTCCGTGGGAGTGGGTAAATATTGAAATTAATATTGGTTGGTTATTTCACTGATATGTTTACTCAGAAACTTGTTTGGTACACTGGATATTTAGCGTAGTAACATGGCATGGCAGGTTGCTACCATGCAAAGCAATTAGATTTTAATTCAATTATTTTCTAAAAACGAATGATAAGAGTAAGATGAAGAGTAAGGGTATTTAATGCCAGCAAGCTAGAACGCAACAGTATTATATAACATACTATATATATGCTACAATATTATACAAGTTTGAAGAGACAAGTCCTCAAAATATAATGAGGTAAGAAATATTTTTTTGTTGTTACTGTCTGTGCTGCATACTCAAATTGTGTTTTTTTTGGGAATTTTGTAGATTCTTGTATGGAACAGCCATTGTTCTCCTGTATTGCGACAGTGTCTTCAGTGCAAAACTACTTACTGCCCCTTCTGGAAGTTTTTCATCACCAAACTATCCTCGAACTTACCCAGACAACTCAAATGTGACCTGGAACATTCGTGTACGACATGGTTACCGCATGGAAATCCGATTTTCGACATTTGATTTGGAGGATTCTTATGAAGATGGGATCGGTTCTTGTGTTTATGATTATGTTGAGGTAATTTCAATATCAGGGTAGATACATTATTAATTGACCGCTAAATCACTTGTTTATTGATCACCCACAAAGTGAGCTGGGTATATGTACTTTTTTAAATACTGTTATGTTATTATAATATTACTCATGAAAATGCTGCTTCCATCTAGCTAACCTTGAGGTTATAGCATATGCGAAAAAAAGGGGGAGGCTCAATTGTTTTGTGGGAATTAGAGTGGAGTAAGATGAGTCACTAAAAATTAATGTTGAACCTGTTCTGTTCTTAGATTACCGAAGGTAACCAGACTGTCGCAAAATTTTGTGGCAATTATCGACTCTTCCCAACTGATGCACCCAATCCTAGCAAATTCATCTACACAAGTCAAAATGAAGTGATGGTTACATTCGTGTCTGACTACTCCATCAGTTCGTCGGGGTTTCGAGCTCACTATGCCGAAATTGGTGGGTAATCGAATCAGTTGACGATTTTGATAGTCGCTTGTGTCATTTTTTAAATAATTTGTTTCCTTTATCAGATATCAACGAGTGCGAACTTCAGGAAATGAAGGAGAGAACGATAATTGAAGATTGGGATGAACTTGTTGTCTGCAATCATTATTGCCGCAACGTTCCTGGCAGCTATTATTGTGGTTGCAGGCCTAAATTCACATTAGACGCTAACAGACACACGTGTGTGGGTATGTACATTATACAAATTGTATTTGAATTACACGCAGATATTGTTTCGAAGGCAATAAACAGTTTATTTCGAACACACATGGTTCAATGTAGTTATTTTCAAAGAAATTATTCCCTTTTCTCATTCACACTTTCACCTAACGGATAAAGGTTAATTAGCTCTTCTGTTTTGCACAATTCTGTACGATACAACCAGCTTCGTTTTGCGAGAATCAAGTTTTGACCAATGATGATAGCGGACTTATCTCCAGCCCAGAATATCCTGAGCCGTATGCCAAACTTACTGATTGCTCTTGGACAATACAGGTAATTCATCTGAGGTTATATATTGGCTATTTTTATGTAATAATTGGTCCATATGAAGCTCTTGTAATTGTGTACATTTCAGCTAAGAGAAGGTTTGAGTGTGAATTTATTTTTCGAAAGAACCTTCGGCATTGAAGAACATGAGGAAGAAGGCTGTGCATATGACTGGTTGGAGGTATATGCGCTATTTTGTAAATATTCTGTTCTCGTTCAGGCCCTCTACATCGTAGTCTATATCTATGAGTGGAATTGAATGTCTTTGTTGGAAAAATATACAGGTAATATTGTATTGTAATATACAATATTCTATGGGAAGTTGCAAAAGAAATATAACCAATGCTGAAGGAATATAAAATAGTAGATATACTAGTGCTATTATACTATACTACTATAGTCCACATCATTTATTGGGATTAAGGTTCTTTCTGATTTTAATTCTAACCCGAACACCAATAGTAGAATACTATAGTAGCACCATAATATTTTTGTCCCAAAAAAAAAAATTTTTTTTTTCTAGATATCACACAAAAGCACCACGGATTTGTATTGTGGTAACCAAGCACCTGAGAATGGCACTGTCATGCCAATGAATACAAATTTAGTCAAACTTAAATTTCACACAGATCTTTCCATTGAAAAGAAGGGTTTCAGTGTTCGATACAATTCGACCAGTAAGTGTGTTTCATTTATTGTACTGAATGCCGTTAAATTTTGTTCGGTTTTTCCATGTTTGAAGTTGTGTATTCCATATGGCTGTATGGTTCTTCTGAGTGACAATTGTATTTATTCCTGAATTTTTTCTGCTTTAAGTGCTGACGCTATTAATAATAGGGATCCAGTTGTATCGTAACTACCCAAAGAAAGTTTGAGAAAAAATAGACATCAATGTGTATAGTGACTTTTGAGCAACCCTGTAAACTGCTTGGAATTTTTTTAATTTTTACAAAGAATTCAGAATTCCCTCCCCAATGTTATTGAATATGATTTTGTAATAGAGATGAATGAGAGATGTAAAAACAGAGGAGCTCGTTTGAAGAGATTTGAATACAAGTAATCTTAATCCATAACAACCTGTATACATAATTTCTAACATCTGTCGGTAAACAAAAATCAGGTCATATTTTTTACAGGAATCAAATGTTTACATGCTTTACACGATCCAAGAAACGGGTCTCTGTATTTCAGTCACTCAAGAAGTTATCATGAATTTGAAGACGTCGCAACCTTCTCATGTGACCGTGGGTTTGATATTATCGGAGTTCCACGATTGAAATGTCAAAGTGATGGTTCATGGAGTCACTCTGCTCCGATCTGTCGAAGTACTTTGTTTGACATTTGTAATACCTGTGCTTTCTACCTACTACCTAAACAATAAAATTTACACATCTTTTTACCAGTTAAATCTTGTGGGGTTCCTCAATTCCTATTGGACGTGCCGAACAGCCACATAGTCGATTATGAGAACAGTACAACAACTTATATGGAAGTACTTGATGTGACATGCAACCAATGGTACGAAACCACATTCGAACAGAGATCTATCTGTATTTTTCAAATTGTTGATTCAACCATGGATAAAAATGCGACAAAATATAATGATTCTCATCTTCCATGATCGAATGATGTTTAAAATCTTGCTGCATAAAGGAAGATGGTCAGTGATTTCACCCCCTTCCTCCTATAGAGCAATTCTTGTGTTCCTTGAATTGCAAAATATGACATTGTTATTTATGCATCCAGAATTTGATGTTGCATGTACCCATCTGGTAGCATTGCTATGTGATATGATATGTGGAACTTAGAATCCTTGATTTTCAAACTATCCGGAATAGCTCGAATAATCTTGAATCCAATGTATTATTTAAATTGCAAAGATTCTTTGCAATGAAATGTACAAAAAATATTCCTGAAATACATACTTTATTGTACATGGCTTAACTCAACTTCAGTCAAACATCTTGAAATTTACTGATGCATTTCTCTTGGTAGGTATAGAATTATTTCTGGGGCTTCAAAGTGGATTTGTGAGGACAGTAAAATTTGGACAGAACATGGCGGTTTAGTTGCCATCAACAAGTTTGACAATACACCTGTTTGCAAACCAAGTACATAGTTTTTGAATCATTGTTAGCATATACAGATCGCCAATGCACATGTTCCATATACAGTTTGTGGGAAGAAGCTCTACAACGATACTGTGATCGGAGTTCAAGCTGCAGGAGGTAAGAGAATCAAAAGGAGAGGAGAATGGCCCTGGATGACGCTTGTGGACCTGGGTGATAATGAAGAAGGTAAGTTAGTAATGGATCACAATATTTAAAGAAATTACAGTAATTATTTGCATAGTGGTTTTTTACAGTCGTAAAAAAATTCTCAATCCTCTTTAAGTATTTATGTGAGAGCATTGACTTCAGAATTTTTTAAATCGATATATATTCATTGAGAGAATATAATACATGAAAAATAGACTTTTGACTACGATGAAATGCATTATATACAATTTTTACTATTAGCTGATCTAATGTGGCTTAACACCAAAAGCTCAATGGACCTATTAGGCTTCTAACCTTATTGACCACTAACATTGTTTGTTGCCACTATTGTATGCAATCTACCAAATGTCATAAATTTCACACTCTCTCATCACAGAAGGCGAGTATGGCATTGGTGGGCTGAATGGTACGAATTACTGTGGAGGATCGTTGGTTGACGAAAACACAGTTATAACAGCGGCCCACTGCGTCGAATCGTAAGATACACAGTTGAGTTACAAAAACAAATAAAATATTATTTTACCAACTGTTTTGTTCAGGCTTAGTGCTAGTGATATAACGGCTTGGTTTGGTGTGAACGATCGCAGCATAAATGATGACAGTGTTCAGGTGCGTTTCAATATTGAAAGACTGAATGTTTTTTGCTTCTTGTAAAATTATATGACTAAAAATATTCTTAGAAACGTGTAATTCGAGTTATAAACAACCATCCGAAATATGAGATCAATCAGTTTGAAACACCGTTTGATTCTGACATTGCGGTCTTGAAGCTTGATAGCCCGGTTAAGCTGACTCCATATGTAAGTATTTTATATAGCTTTAGCGTGACAGTGAATTATTCATATTGTAAAGTTTTAATATATATGTACAGTATAAGTTTTGAGGGGTTGTGGCATTTTTTTGCAAAACCGATAACATTTGTAGTTTGTTATCATTTTATATCATATCCATTGAAATGTTACAACAATACTAGAAAAGAGAATGAGTTTGAAATGTTATTACTATTATTATTATTATTACTATTGTTATTGTTAATTACTTGACTGGTCTAACATTATCTCATTCAGGTGCGACCTATATGTCTTCCCTTAACGGAAACTGAGAAACAACTGCCACAAAAATCACAAAATCCGGAAAATAATGTCAATACTTGGTACAAAGGAGTTGTGACCGGCTGGGGAAAAACAGGTTTGTATAATTTATATATCACTGCTGTCATGCACTTATTTCTTCTTTTCACTTTACAGAATTGGGAACCTTGTCTAACCATTTACTTAAAGTCAGGTTGCCCTTCGTGAGCAACGAGGTCTGCCAAACCGGTTATGAGGAACTTAATGAAAAAATAATTATCACAGAGAATATGATTTGTGCAGGCTATCCGTAAGTTATCTTTGTAATACAGCAACCTTAAGGTTATATTCCAAGGGAAAATAAAGAGCCTAGAAACATGTATATTCGTGAGTTTAAGTTATATTAAATATGATAAGTCTAATTTTGAATTACTATGAAAATAGATGATGAAGATGATGAAAATACTGAGAATTGATTTATCATCTTCATCACCTATTTTCATAGTAATTCAAAATTAAACTTATATACAATTTTTTAGCATATAACCGGGTATACTAGGCTGTCTCTGCTAGTCTGCTGTTTGTAACCGACCAAATTTTATTACCATCTTCAATCGAGAGAATTCTTTCTATTTTAGGAAAGGACACAGAGACGCTTGTAAAGGTGATTCAGGAGGACCTTTAATGTTCCCTGACCGAAATACCGATACCTGGTTCCTCAATGGCATTGTCTCTTTTGGAGATTCTAGCAACGATTTAAACCTCTGTGGCAGGGCGACGACTTATGGCGCTTATACCAATGTTGGGAAGTTCACTGACTGGATATCTTTATTCCTGGATTGAATGACCTACTATGTTTTGATTCATATTTCTTGCAACTCATGAGTATATAACAATTCAAAACGATTGAATCATTTATGTGAATAAAAATATAATTAGTGCAGCCTTCTCATCAACAACAGATGTTACTTGTATTAATTTTGTAAATAACTTTGTCATTGAAAGAGGTGAAAAAATTGAGGTATTGAAAGGTATTGCAATTTTCTAAACTTGGAACGACACAGGATGACATAAAGTAAGTTTGTGACTTGTGAAATTTTTCTTAACTCATACCTACATGAAGTAACAGCAGCATATTATGTAGTGGTACTTCGAGGAAAGAAGAGGAGCGTCCCACATGTTAGTGATATAGAATTTGATGATATTTATCCATCCTTGGTCATGAAATTTTAAAACAAATACCGAAGGTATGTCTTCTCTTGAGTTACTATCTGTTCTAAATTGCCTTGATGTGATCCTTCTAAAATGACTCGACATAGTGATAATGATTTGCCTTGAGACTCTAATACATTAGAACTTGCGTTGCCTTGTACATGAAATAATTGTCATGACTCTTAAGTCTTTGAAGATGTAAAGTATTCTTCTGCATTAAAAATACTGTATAGTGTTTTCAGGTATTTTTAGCATTCATATTTCATGTTTCCATTTGTTATGAAGAATTTCTATGAGTTATTACTCATCTTGACTGTTGAATCGATTATAACATTGCCTGATAATCTTGACTAAATTATGTTCCTTTATTTCTTGCGTATTATACAAGGAAGTAATTAAAATGGTTGAAATGACACAATTAGATTTGTACTGAATAGTAAATGAGGTTATTGAAATTTCAAGCCCACATTTAATTCATTACTATGAGGATTCATTCCAGATTGTCAGTAATTTCCATGATCCATTCAACGATTGTTTGTGTTAATTTTGCGTAAACTGTATAACTTGTACTCCTGCCACATGAATCGTCGACTCCAAAGGAGACCAGTCCCATCTCGTAGTACTTTTCTGTAACTGCGTTTTTCATAACCAACGGTGAACCAGAATCACCTTGACAAGTTGTGTGGCCATCGCCAGCTCTGAAAAGCATGCCACATTGTAAATTAGAAATAGCTGCTAAGACAAACAGACCGCTGGAAAAAAACTAGTAAGATATTCTAAATGTTAAATTTTGTATACAACACATACAAGCAATCTGAAAAGTTTTTATATTCAACTCTTATCTGCACTATGGCTAAACACTATGCACACCTAGGTATGTTATTTGTGAAGTCATAATTGTGATGGAGTTTTCCTGACAACATTTATTTATATCTACACAATTTGTGTATCAATATGGAAGTATACCAGTCCCATGATAATAAGATGGGCCATCTTCATTTAGAGTTGAATTATCCCAATTCATCCTTAATTGAATGCGCCAATTATGAATTCTGCCCTCCTAGTGCTCATGTTACCCTTCTCAACCTCATATCTTCACAACTATTACCAGTGGATCATATTATTCAATCCGCAAATATATATGTAGCAACCTCAATGTGAAACTTACTCATATCCCGCACAAAACATTCTTTCTGTTATATTCAGGTCTTTGTTCAAAGTCTTGCCTGTCTGGATACTCAATTGTATGAAAGCATCTTTACATCTCTGGTTTGACACGATAGGGAACTGTGCTTGATAAAGTTTGTATGATGCTCCGCTGACGGGGGTAAAAAGCCCCCATCCTGCTACTTCCCCTTCAGCTCCATCATCCACCTGGTAAGCCAACGTTTGGTATTACAATGAACTGATAAAATGAATATTGTTATGTTGTAATTTTACCATGTCAAATTCATTTGGATTTTGGGGAAGACAAACCGGTCGAGTTTTGTTATTCATTTTGATTTCTTCACTCACTCGGATCAAACCGAAGTCAAAATCCCAAGGGCTTCCCTTCAAATAATTAGGATGCAAGACGATGCTTTCAACTTCAGCGTAGCTTAAAGTAAAAGAAATGAAAAAATCCTAAAAATTAATAGCAGTACTTCAATTCAATTATTTTTGATTCCAGTAAACTCTTCTCATTCCATCTGAGAATTTGGCTTTGTTAAAATAATTTCTTAAAAGAGTTTTATATTACTTATGTTGAACTGGGTCTAAATTACTATGATAAATAAAAATTACATCACTTGACTCTCAGCAATATTGCGATCATCCTTTCGATTGTGTACTCCTAGCCAAGCATGAGT
This sequence comes from Halocynthia aurantium, assembly GCA_013436065.1. Classification (NCBI taxonomy): domain Eukaryota; kingdom Metazoa; phylum Chordata; class Ascidiacea; order Stolidobranchia; family Pyuridae; genus Halocynthia; species Halocynthia aurantium. The sequence goes on from QXVX01006282.1 coordinate 27,909, forward strand.
TGCATTTGGATATGTGATATTGCCTTGATATACAGTGTTATGTAGACAATGTGCGGCAGTTAGAATGTAGCTGTTACGATAACAATATAACAAATCAAGACAATTTAAGATTATATTAAATTTTGTCAAATTAATTACGTACTGTGGACTTATAACGCTTCCTCCGCATATCTCTTGTGATACAATGTTTGGATAGATTCCAAAGTTTAACAAGGTTAACCAAGGCCATTCATGTTTTTTAGCTGGGTCTCCACCAGATATTTGTAGGTTCAGTAGTCGGTTGTCTTCGGCTCCTTTTATTCCACATACTGGCAGATAGCAAGATAATATTTCATTGTAATCTCTTTAATTACTCTGTGAAGTTCACTCATTATTTCAAATCATACTAATGTCTTTTGATGCTGCAGTGTAAAATCTTTTGCATACTTAGAGTTTATACTGTTTTAATTTCATGAGCAGCCATGAAAGTTGAGTTGGTGATTCACATCAAACGTCAGTCAAACTCACTTGGTTTGCAAACCGGAATATCAATAATGGTGCCAGGCACACTGCCTCCATGTTTCTCCCATTGCTTGCTGTCCCTACATATCCATTGCGAATACCCAGAAGTCATTTCGTACCTGTTAATGCAATAAGTCCAAATTTTTCTAAATTGCCAACACATAACATTCAATCGTTTCCAAAACAAAATCTTTCAAATCTTGAAAAACTTACCATTCATTACATTTCACAGTTAAAATCTCTAAATAGGTGGTTCTGGATGGATCATAGTCTTCTATATAACTATTAGGAACAGCTCGGAGTTTGTTTGGTACTCCGCAAGACTTTACTGAAAATTAAATAAGATTTCAGTTATGGATTTGGAAAGTAACAGAGTACCTAGAAATCAATCTACTCAGACAAGTAAATAGATTCATAAATAACATGGGACTTCAAATTGGGAATAATATTAACTCAGTTTTATGACTCACAAAATAAGGCATAGGGGGATCTTCTTCACCATTGATGCAAAAATTAATCTGCCCATGTAATTTTTCACTGTATAATTATGTCTGTTAGTGATTTCTGTATCTATATTCATAACATACCAGATATGAAATATGTATGAACAATATTATAAGATTTCACACAACATTTATGATTTGCATTTGAAGGGTCTTTGATTCAATTTGGCAGTTGATTTATAACTCTAAAGAATAGAACTTCCACATTTGGTTTTCTATTTCCCATATTATCAATTCTAACCTAAATTCCAAATCCTGACTTACTTTGGCAAGTTGGAACTAGATAATTCCATGTTCCATCATTCTGACAATGTAATTGGGTATTCCCACTCAGCTTGTATCCCCGGACACACGTAAATGTGGCAATGTCTTCGAATTCGTGATAGCTTCTGTCATGATTGAATGTAACCTGTCCGTTCTCTGGGTTTGTTATCATTTGTAAACAACGGATTCCTAAATATAGCAAAACATGTAGTTGTTACAGATAGAGATTTACTCATGATGACCCAAAAGAAAAAAACAACCATCCAAAGGATGTCCAGAACTGAATTTAGAATCCAGTTAGATTGATAAATAGTAAAATTAAATATCATCATACAAGTACACAAAATGAATTTTTTCACCATATTTTTCCGACGAGAGTGAAAATCTATCTCTACCTGAATAAATGTTATCTAGTTGCATCATCATATCCCATATCAAAAACATTATTATACTATATATCTTGTTTGAGCCACTGGTGTAACTGCAGAATTTTCTTATGATATGCTGTATTGTCATGTACTTCTCAGGGTTAAATAATATGTTTTTAGGTAATCTTTTCTATTGCAGTTGTCAGTGACCTATTTAACAGAGTACGTCATGTAATCAAACAACATAACTATGTAGTCAGTACAACTATGTTGTAAACAAGTACAGTACTAGTAATCAGAACCAACTGTTTGCACTGTAGCGAACACTGAATCCAGTATTCTCCACGGACAGATCTGTATGTAGTTCTAATTTGACTTCTCTAGCATTCATTGGCATGAGCAGGCCATTCCCGGGTGCTGATGTTCCGCAATAGTCATTTACAGTACCTCCACTCGAAATCTGTTTTGTATATTTTGGATTAGCTGTATACACAATTCTACTCCCGATAAATTTTTTAAGATTACATAACATTAAATTTTATTCAGTCATCTTATCCTTACTAATATCATTACCAGAATGTAACAAACGATAACATTAATATTTTCGTTGTATATCAATGTATATATATATCATAATGTAATTACCTTCAGCCAGTCATAAACACACCTTTCCTCAAAGTGTTCTTCTATAGCAAATTGGTTATCAAATATCAGGTTCACGCTCATGCCAACTCTAAACTATAAAGTTGTTTCAGAAAGTGCTACATTACTTTTGCTCCTTACTACAATTTACCCGAATGATCCATGAACAGTCTGACAGTTTCGCGTATGGTTGAGGATATTCTGGACTGGTAATCACTCCTCCTGCCTCATTAGTGATGACTTGATTTTCACAGAATGAAGCTTGAAGGCAGAAGAGGTTGTCATACATGATGAATTAATGTAAGTAATACCAGCTTCCAGCATTTACATTTGTACTCATTTTAAATTGACAGTCATGTGCCTGTTCTTTATATATTTCCCTAATAAAAACTCTGGAATATACAGATCAGATTAACTTTAGATGAGCACCAAGCTCTGATCAAATGCGTGATTGTATGAATTGATCACTTATGCAGCAATCTTTCAAAATAATTTGACTGTGGGGTGAACCAAAGAAAAGACAGTTTGAATACTTATTTGTAAGTATTAGGGATTTCACAATTCTTTCAGAACTTAACATGAAAATATGGAATATACCATCAATAGTGACACTTGAAGCATATGTGGATTCTTTATATTCTTATATAGAAATAATGGGTGTATTATATGGATGAAAAAATAGAAAATAATTGGCAATATTCGACTACCATAACATGTATGCTTGTTGGCATGCAATGTGAACCCAATTTTGCAGCTGCAGTAATAACTACCAGGTACATTGTGGCAGTAATGGTTGCAGAAAACTAATTCATCCCAGTCTTCTCTAACTGTCTTTCGTTCTAATTCCATCCTTCCACATTCGTTTATGTCTAAAATAAAAAATCTACAACATGCACATCTGTTAGCGATATATAAAAAGATGGATGTTGGTACCCACCAGTCTCGATATAATGTGCTTGGAATCCTTTTGGTGTTATATTTTCATTTGAGTAATCAGACACAAATTTTACATTTGCCTCATCATTTCGCGTGGTTATCCATTGGTTATCATGGGGGGCATCGTAGTAGAACTGTCGGTTGTTCCCGCAAAATTTTGCTAAGGTTTTGTTGCCTTCGTTGATCTATTCAGAAAACACACAGAATAGTTGAATAGTTTTATTATAGAGTGGTTAAATGTTGGATTTGATGCCTTTGTTGATCTATTTAAAAAACGTGGAGATTAGTTTTATTAAAGTGGTTAAATGTTATCTATGCAGGTTTACACAATATTGTGGGAAAACAGTGGCTGGTCCCTAGGACAGAACTTTTAGCAAATGCAAGAAAAAAGGTTTCTATGATTTTGTTGGGAAATTAACAAAAAAGAACAAAAATGTTACCGGTTGGAGTTCATGATCCAATACCTATCTTTGTGCACTGTATTATACAATATAAGTAGTTAAATTAAATCGCATTACCTTAACATAGTCGTAAATGCAAGCACCTTCAAGGGGTTCATATGAGTCTTCCAGGTCAAATGTCGTGAACTGGATTTTTATTTGATAACCAGCACGCACTTTAATATCCCATTCAAGATCCAAGTTGTCCTCGTATACTGCAGGAAAATTTGGAGTCGAAAAGGAACCAAAAGATCCAGTTAAATTCCGAACTGACGGTGCAGCTTGAATATCATGAATGTATAGCAGCACCAGGGAAAGCGCTATGCTACGAATCATCCTGAGAAGAAATAAAGTAAGATGTTTGGTCCTTGATATTATATTTCGAGCTGACTTGTATAATATAATAAGCAGTAATTCTGGCTTGGTATGTTTAAGTTATGATTCTATTCATGCAGTGGGTTGTTTACAAATAAAACTTTGCATAATGGTTTGGAATTGGAAGGAATTAAATTTCTTTAGAAATAAAGTAGATAAACAGAATTTATTTTGTACATATGGATAGAACAATTATATATAAGTTGACAACTCGTTGTTATTTTACCTTAAATAATCCATATTTATATATTGTAATTGAGGATTGAAATGTTATCCACATAAAAGTTTCTATTGCAGCTGAAATTGGGAATGCGGCTGTACTCAAAATTCATTTCATTAAAAACCTCTAAAACATTTTGTATTTATTTTATCAATATAAAATTTCATCATGTCTGACCTTGTGATGCAAACAATAGTTGACTCTTCAGTAGTCCAGCAACTTGTTCAGCATAGAATTCTTGAAGAAAGTTATAAAATTGTTTTTGTTACACTTACCTTTTTCCTTATATTCTTACGAACAGTTTTCGTAATAATACCTAATGAAATGCTTGAGGCAACTTAAAGCAGCAAACATTAAGACGGATTTAGAGAATGTTTGATGAAAAAAGAAATCAGTGTTCCCTCTACAAATTCCAACACTATCTGAATGAATCAATCTGAATGGTTCGAATATGCATGGTTATATCTTTTACATAATTATTCATTAGTAATTCATTTATCAACTTAATAATTTCTTTATACAAAATTTTCAGCATTAAAAGATTTTTAAAAGAAAACTGAATCTTCAAGTTTGCCAATCAATCTGCAGTATATGCAGCATTGAAAAGTCAATATTTATTACCACAGTCAGTCGACATTGTTGATGTTATCAACGCTTTGTTGTGCAATTACTGTTCAATATTGATGACCTAGTTTTCTATAGCTCATCTCACACACACACACACACACACACATGCTTTGAATGATATATTAAACTTGTATTTGCTATGAAAACAAAAGCATAGTATAGTATATATGTTCCATCTTCCAGGTCTATTAGTTTTGCAACCTATTGGTCATTAATTTAATCCATTAACACATGCAAATTATATTGACACAACACAATTCCAAACCATTCTGGCTTGAGCCACTTTTTATACGAGAAATTTGCATGAAATTTATTGCAGCCTAAACTCTCCATCTTAAGAACCTCTTTCCCATGGGCCTTCTTCATCACTCGTAAAGTTTTTTGTATTTATATTGTGTAGTTTTATATATATTTCTTTATTTCGTTCAATCCTATTTGCTTGTGATCATAAGTAGAAACAAGTACAAACGGCCTAAGGCATGGAATTTCCTCCTGGCTAATAATACGAAGTAGGATATTTATGAGCCTGCTAAGGCTGGAGAATCCGATTGCTACAATTACTGTACAGAATTGTATACTTTAGAATGCTTCCACCTACCGTTGTAGCATCAATTTTACTGTCAATATGTTGTGTAACTGGATTTGTTGATGGCGAAGTTATTGATATCAGAGAGAGCAAAGGAGGCATCATCAGTAGTCCGGACTATCCAAAGGCTTATGCCAACAATCTCCAAGTGACATGGAACATTCATGTGAGACCCGGCCATAAAATCGCAGTATATTTTACGGAGTTTGATTTGGAAAATTCCTATGATGATATATTGAAACAACCTTGTGTGTATGATTATCTAAAGGTGAGAGTTTTAACCAATTAAAATATTTTCTAGGTCTGTATGTAGGGATGTGTCAGCTATTTCCTGAAATTGAGATCCGCACTATATCTTCAGGAAATTTCAAATCAAAGTTGTTCGTTTAACTTTGTTTTTTCCCAAGTAGATTGAAGAGAACGGAACTACTTGGAATACCTTTTGCGGGAACAACAAAGTGTTCCCGATGGATGCACCTGTTCTTAGTGTTCATTATTACTCAACTGGCAATGAGTTGACATTGCAGTTTGTTTCTGATTATTCGAATGAGGAGCCTATTCCGATCGGCTTCAAGGCACATTACTTTGAAAAGGGTTAGCATTCTCAACAGTTCTTTTTTAGGAAAATTCAAGACATTTGTATTTACATTACGAGTCTGATATTTATCGTTGTCTTTCCAGACATCGATGAATGTGCTCTAATGCTGGCAAAGATGAAAACAGTATTCGAGGACTGGGACGAATATGTGTACTGCAATCACCGTTGCCATAACGTACCTGGAAGTTATTTCTGCAGTTGTGATTTAGGATTTGAATTGCATGAAAATAAACATACATGCACCAGTAAGGATAATACATTTTACCTTTTCAGTGTGCTAGTTTCACTAATATAGTACTGGTCTTCTGCAAGGTACTGCTACATGTTCAAAGAAGATCCTGGCAACACCTGGTGCAATATCTACATCTCGCTACCCTAAACAATATTCTAAACTTGCTGACTGTGATTGGACCATCAAGGTAATGTGTGATCTCTATATATCAGGTATTTTGAATAGGACCACACTGTTCAAAGTATATTTCAAAGCAGCTTTTGTCAATTGACAATGGTGGATTATTATTTAAATTTACAAAAATAAAGCGAAACATGTTGAGTAGATATGCATCCAGATCCACACTTACTTCCAGCAATCATTCCATTATGCTTCAGTCTTTATAATCATTTCTAATAAAAAAAATTTGATAGTATGGGCTGGGTGTGGTTTATGAATTTGTTAAGCACTAAATCTGGAGTGTCATATATATATATATATATATACCATAGTTTGGTTTGGAATATATGAAAAATTGATCTTCCAAAAAAAATTGTAGACAAATATTTTCTTGTGATTTTTCACTGGAATATTCACTACCCCATGGATCTGATATTGGATTACCCTTATCTAAATATCTCCAATTTTTAATTTCTAGGGGAAAGTGGGTATGACTGTACACCTTCTATTTACTGGAGAGTTTGAGATTGAAGAGCATGAGACAGAAAAATGTGTCTATGACTGGTTGCAGGTTATTTTTTATCCTTTATTCCTGAAAATAAAAAATCTTCATTGCTGTAAATTGATTTAGTTAGGCTTTTTAATATGTTATCTCTTTTTTAGTATGAAAGGGCTGATGGAACTTTAAGTCAAAAATTCTGTGGTAACATGCTTCCAAATGAAGGAAAATGGATATCTACTAACTCCCACACAGTCAAAATCAGGTTCCATAGCGATCTCTCCATCGAGAAAGCAGGCTTCCAATTGCAGTTCCTTTTTTCAAGTAAGTCCTGAAGCTTTTGATTTGTTTTTGAAAGAAAGTACCTCTCGTTTAAGCTACTGAACCTAATCTACTGTTTTTTTCCAGGAGTTAAATGTGATGACCTCAAAAGTCCTGCTAATGGAAGAATAATTAATCCTAAAACAAAAAAGAAATATGAATTTGAAGACAAAGTTAGTTTTGATTGTGACAAAGGATATCTTCTTATTGGCAAAAAAACTCTGATTTGTCAGCATAATGAAAAATGGAGTGGAAAACAACCTGTATGTAAAAGTATGAGCAATTCTTGAAATTTAGTTGTAGCTTATCACTTTTTTTAATATAAGCTGGGCGACCCATATGCCACATTTATCAAACTGAATCTGAGTCAAGAGAGTGACTGTCCGTGTTGCTTCTAAAGGTGTCCACTTTTAATTTTTGCATACTGTCATGTTACATGATTTTATAAAATATATATTCATATGATGTTTACAGTATTTTCTGTGTTTTGATTCAGTGTATATTTCCAATATAGGAAATGTTTACAAGAAGTTTCTTTCTTGTTACAGTGAAAAGATGCAAATATCCTAATCATTTGCAAAGGACTAAGAATGGTAAGATAAAGGACAAGGCTGTTTCACTGACATATGGATCAATAATAACAGTTTGGTGTTATCAGTGGTATGTGTTCAAATCCTTTGAACCCCCAGTACATATATTAGATTTGATTTGAAAATGCATGATGCTTGTTCTAGGTATGAAATGACTTCCGGTACTTCTGAATGGATCTGTGATGATGACCAGACATGGCATGAACATTCAGCACCGGTCGCGCCTAACAGCAATAAGAACATACCAGAATGTCAACCAAGTACGGTAGATCTCTTTCTGTGGATTCACTATTTCCTGGTCTTCAATAATGATAATTATTCCATAGACAGGAGATACTCAGTATATTCATGCCTTGAATGATTTTGCTTTGTTTACTGCATTAATATGCACCTTCCTTTTTCTTACCTTCTCTTTCCCCTCTGTGTTCAGTAGTGGGCAGGTTGCATCACAGTTATTCCTAAGTAACTGATGTCATGCCCTTCTCAGTCACAAGTAAACCACTAAATTCTTCAAGTGTTAGCAGTGTACTTTTGTAGACTTTAAGGTCCTGGTTTGGTATGAAAATCCCGGTGTCCTTCTCCACTTTCATAATTATATTTTCTGACATGTATGTAATAAATTTGGTTTTAGATATTTTCGATCGAAACGTATAAACTTTTTACCTAAAATATAATTATGTGTGGCATTACTATTCTTCATATGTAATGTGTTTATTTACTTTGTAGTTTGTGGTTTGAAAGGAAATGAGCAAATTTTAAATGGAACTTGGGAATTTGGCGATGTCATTCCTAATGTGGAAGACAAAGAATTGGTAGCCGGACCTCAAGTTGTACATGGAAAATATGCGAAAACCGGAGAGTGGCCGTGGCTGGCATTAATCGACTTGTGTATGGTTATATTTCGCTATGTATTCGTTATTTTTAGAAAATTATTTCTTCTCATGTGTATTGTTTATACTTTCAGTTGGCTATGGATACCAGACGAGCAAATTGTGTGGAGGTAGTTTAATTTCAACTCGGGCCGTAATCACAGCTTCACATTGTATATCTTTGTAAGTAGTACACCAATGTTGCCCGCTCAATTTTCATCAAAAAAATTCGTCTGATGGCTCTCAAAGTTATGTAAAATCATCAGTTTTAAACGTTTTTAAAAGAAAGGAAATAAGCACATTTTGTGTTATGGATAGTTTTGCTTTTCTACATACAAGTGCATGTGTTGGCTTATGAGATTGATAAGAAAACAAACTTTGCCATTCCAATACCTGTCTCCCAATAAATAGCCTTTCTTCCCATTCATTATCTACCAATATCAGCGAACATATTAGAAGGTTTTTCAAAAACCTATATTGCAGTTTTGCATTCTTTAAATTTCTAACTGGAAACAACAATTTTCTTCCTTTTCGAAGAACTTTGAAAAGTCAGATCTTGGTCTACATTGGCATAACCAACCGCGATACTCTTGATGGACGACTGCAGGTGCGTGAACAATTTTTCACTCGACTTCTTCACATGTAGTTTCTAAGGGAAGGTTATTTTTACAGGTTTTTTCAGCAGACCAGATATACATGCATGATAATTACAGTGAAGTAACATTTAACAATGATATCGCCGTCATTATTCTGAATACTTCTGTTCAAATAGGGAAATTTGTAAGTTTTTTTAATCATGTATTTGTATTGCTGGGATATTTAGCTTCACTCATTTATCTTTTTGTTTTTCAGGCAAGACCATTATGTATACCTCAAACAAATATACAGCTAACCTTACCTCAGAGAGGTCTGTCTGACAAAACTAACTTCCAGGAGAGGGGAGTGGTTGCTGGCTGGGGGATCACAGGTTATTACTACTAAATTACTAAATTCGGTCCCAAGGCAATTGGATTTTATATGCTGTTAGATTTATTATCCGTGGATTTATTAAGTGGATTCTATTTTATTAGATATTTTATATGTTTATTGTCAGAACTTCGCAAAACATCAGCAAAGCTGAAATTCACTCGGGTTCCTTTGATTGAGAGGAAAAAATGCCTCAAATTGAACAAAGAACAATGGAACGAAGACAAAGAATTTTATAACATAACGGAAAACATGATATGTGCCGGCTTCCCATTGAGGTATTCCAATTTTCTGTTTCAAGTACAAAACTTTATGTGAAAAGGTGTATAAAAAAACACATAAACTTAGTGCTGTTCTGGATAAAACTGACAGTCAGTAAACAAAAGGTTGACTAAGACCTACTAGCAAAATATAGAATGCTCGTAGTAAAGTTTGAAAAGTTAATTCTGTGTATGTCATCATAGAATGTTTTTGTAAAACATTGGAAGCATATTATAATGTTGATCTCACTATAAAGACCTTGAATCCTTTTGGATGGAATCTTTTTATCCTGACAAAAAGTCCACCAGGTTGTCCTCCAGGTCAAAATATGTTCACATACTGATCGTCTACATTCTGTAATCTATTATTGGTGTATTCTTTTGTAAGGGTTCAAGGGAGAGATTCATGTAAAGGCGATTCTGGCGGACCCCTCATGTACAAAGATCCGACCATCAGCAGGTGGTTCCTGAATGGAATAGTGTCGTTCGGGTCATCTGAAAGAGAGTGCGGGGATAAAACATTCGGAATTTATACGAATGTTGCTAAATTGATTCCCTGGATTGCCAATTTTCTCATAGAGTGAATTCAAAAATCCTGAAAGTCTTTAAAGTAATGAGTAATATGCAAAATATCTTGGTGCTAATATACAATACTGAAATGTAGAAATCAATGTTGCTTATGGCAATTATGCTCCACGGCTTGTTTATGCTTTTGACTCTATAATCTATATCAATAAAATCTTTGCCTCAGGCAAAGAGTTTTATGCTGACGCAGATGCTATAAGCAGGCAAAACAATAAATGTAAGTTTAAAATATTTGAAGTTCCTCTTTTTCTGTACTTACCTCATATATAGCGAGCTGATCAAGTGATAGGAGAGCTATGTATCGTTCATATGAAGTATACCATATTCTGAATTAAACAGGTTGTTGTTAAACAGGTGGAAGGTTCCATTTGCTTTAGTGAGACATATTGTTCTGTATGTATGGGCTGAGGTTTTATTCCAAGACGTGATGAAACCAACAGCTATAGGTTATATTTTATGGCTTTATCCATTATATATATTCAACTAGATTTTCAAGAAAAGAAGGGTATATGTGAGACCTCAGTTTGTTTAATAAACCCAGCAGCTAATGTAGGAATCGAACGAGGTAATGGTCGTATCTTCAGTTGTGTGCAATAGTTTTTGTGGTAAATCTTTTATGTGATGTGATTTAGCTCAATACAATATTCAATAGTTCGGATGATAATAACAATTCAATTGATCAAAGAGCTTAATAGTTCATTTCGTTTGGAACACATTAAGTGTTATTGAAATATACAGTTGATGCTTATCATGTTTTAGCATTAACCTATTCATTTATCTTTGCCAGAAATGAATCATTGGAATACCGTCGAATTTATTGTGATTCTGACATATATAACAATAGCATATGCCAGTAATATTGTTCACCAATTGGATGGAGAGCTCAACAAGATTCTGAGTCCAGGTTATCCGAACAGTTATCCAAGTGATCAGAATGTAACATGGCATTTTCGAGTGCGTCCCGGATATAAGATTGCTTTGACCTTCACAGAGTTTGATCTAGAAGATTCTTTTGAAGATGGGAAAGGTTCTTGTGTATATGATTATGTTGAGGTGAGCTTCATGCATATACTCTAGATATCGGATGCACAACTTTTTTTGTTAGGGTCTCCATTAGAAGTTTATTGTAGTGAGGTTCAGAGAAACATTTCCAATACAGAAATACATACACAAATACATACAGAAATGATGAAACTACTACAGCATGTATATTCTTTTACATAAAACAATATGTGCTACAAGTAAGCTAAAGCACTGTATATGACCTCAATGTGCTTCTCTGCTTAAACATTCCTGTTTGATGACTAATACGGTATCTATGCAATTAAACATATTATTTATGTTTGTCATTATCACAGTTCATTTCTTACTTACAGGTTATTGAAGATGGAAAAGCATTTTTCAAGTTTTGTCACGGGGGAAACAGTTCTAATGGTCCAGTTCTAAACCGGGCTATACATTCTTCTGGTCATTTGTTAACACTCCGTTTCGTTTCTGATTACTCAAATGAAGATCCGAAACCAAAGGGTTTCCGAGCATACTCGGAAGAGATAGGTAGATAGCGATGCTTCTTAGTTTTTAGCTCCTTATTTTTTGCCAAGCTAGAGAATTTTGCTTCAAATGCAGACAGAGATGAGTGCAAGGAAAAAGAAATCGAATTATATTTTGCATATGAGGATTGGGATCAGATAATATATTGCAATCATCAGTGTCACAATGTGCCAGGCAGCTATTCTTGCAGCTGTGATGAAGGATTCCATTTGCATACCAACAAGCATACTTGTACTAGTAAGAAAACAACTATGATTGTTTAAATTGAACATTGTAATGAAAATAGATGTATCACAGCTAGTGGTTACATTTAGGTGACTGCCAAGGAGTAGTTATGAGCAATGACACTGGTATGATATCAACGTCGAAGTACCCGATATCATATTCTAAACTAGCAAACTGTGACTGGACGATAAAGGTAACTGTCTTCCCACTGAATCCG
>QXVX01006282.1:41647-73271 GCA_013436065.1 Halocynthia aurantium
GATATTCCTTTCATATTTCTGTCTTTAGGGAAAAGTGGGAATTAGCATCGATTTTCGTTTCACAGAAAATTTTGATGTTGAAGAACATTATGTCGAAGGTTGTGTATATGATTGGGTTCAGGTGAAAAGTAAAATCATGCATCTTATTTTTTGGACACTCATGGCATTAACATACATGGCGCTTTTACAGTATGAATATTCCAATGAAAAAAGCCAAAAATATTGTGGAAAGACTTCTCCGCAAGATGGTGGTTGGATAAGTACAGATGCTCCTGTAGTCAAAGTAACATTTATTACTGACTTGACTGAAGAAGAGGCTGGCTTTCAGATCGAATATAAGTTCAAAAGTATGATGATAAAAAGTTGATATGTTGTGTACAACACTAACCTTTTTATTATAATAGGAGTACGTTGTGGAACTCTGACTGGGAATTTGGATAACGGAAAAATAGTTCTGAGCAATGATAAAAGCTATCACGAATTTGAAGATGTTATCAGATTCGATTGCAATGAAGGATATCGTATTGTTGGAAATAAATTTGTCACATGCCAGAACAATGGGAAGTGGAGTGGCCAGATACCACAATGTGAAGGTGAAGTAATACTGAAAAGGCTTGTTATCTTGACGTCAGATAACCTGGCAAAATCTCTATTAAAATAAATGTTATAACGGATAACTCAAACTTCGGCAATCTCCAAGTAATGAGCTAATGAGCTTTTACTTTATATGCAGTACCAAGCAAATTTGTTGTAGATTGTACTTAGAATTCTTTATTCCAAGTGGTTTAAATAGAGGGAAAATTTTCTATGCTAAAGTGACATTCACATTATTAGTCATGTGTATATACCAGATCAGAATCACTATCACTGTATTTCATTTCTGAACTAAAACAAGTGATTCCTTAATAGCATTAAGGACCTTGACGGTATTCATTACCTGGTTGTTGGAAAAAATTGCTGTGTTGTATTATGTAATATAATTGGTAAATTCATTTATATCCCTAAAATGCTGCTAAGCATGATACCTGAATTGCTCCTGGAAAAATGTATCGTTGTTGAAAAAGACATGATATTTAGTCTAGATATGAAAGTATAAAACTCAATCTAAACATTTATTTTATAGTTGTAATTTGCGACAAGCCAATTCACCTGGACAATATCAAAAATGGAAGAATTAAAGATGAGACAGTATCCTCTTCATATGGCTCGACTTTATCAGTATGGTGCTATGAATGGTAAGAAAATCAAGCACCTTTTTCATATGGAGTATATATAAACCAAATCCTAATTTTTAGGTTTGAACTAACAAGTGGCTCTGCCGATTGGAAATGTGGCAATGAAGGGCAATGGATACCAAATTCAGAGGCTGTTGCACCAAATAACAATAATAACATGCCAGTTTGTAACCCAAGTATGCTTAAAGAAAACTTAGTGTTTGAAGTTCTATATTTCTATTATTAAATTCCTATGATCAAACTTTTTATATATTTTCTGTCCAGTATGTGGCCTCAAAGGTAATAAGTTTGTTTTGGCTGATGAATATGATCTTGGAAATACGGTTGAGCCAGGGATGAAAACCGCTTTCAAGTTTTCCGTAAGTTTGCTAGTTATCGACAGGGTTGGTGGCGCCAAGAAAGCAAAAAATGGAGAATGGCCCTGGATGGTGTTTGTCGATATATGTAAGAGTGAACTTCATGTCTAAACGTAAATGTTGTTTTATGATAATTCACAATGCATGTCCTTCACCTGAGATTTTGATGCTCTCTGCAGTTGGACGTGGGCTAGATACAAATGAATTTTGTGGAGGAACACTAGTGTCAATGAAGACCGTTGTCACGGCAGCTCATTGCGTCACAGTGTAAGCTCAGTACATATGGGTATTCATCAGTGACACTTAAGATACAAATTTCTTTAAACCAGTCTCTGATTCTTTTCAACAGAACCTACAAGTCGGCGATCAGAGTGTATGTGGGTGCCTCTGAAAGAGATAACCCAAGAGATTCAGCGATACAAGTCCTGCCCCTAATATTTATATTTTACGCTTGGTACAAACTGTATTCATATACACTATATTTCTATTTTGTTAGACTTTCAGTGTCGCAGAAATGTATACACATGAGAACTTCACTGACGATTTTGATAATGACATTGCGGTTCTAATTCTGGATGCTCCGGTGAAAATAGGAAAGTTTGTGAGTGAACAAAGTACAAAAATTCAATATGATTCATTATTTGTATTGAGCTCTTGATTGAATTATCTAGGCACGTCCTATTTGTTTGCCGAGGTCAAACAGAGAGCAATCTCTTCATCTTCTTGGTTTGTCAGATACTGCTAACTATCAGAAAACTGGCATCATTGCAGGATGGGGGGTAACAGGTGTATAAAATATTTTCTTATTGTCCTCTTATAGCTATAGCTTCATAGAGGTGAGAAAAAATTTAGGGTTCCTTTTCTAAATGTCATAGATAAGGGAACACTCTCTTATCAATTGCTCATGGGACGTGTTCCAGCAATAGATTATAAAAAATGTGTGAAGCATTACGAAAGGACAAAATCCGCCCATCATGAAGGTGTTCATATCACAGACAACATGATCTGTGCAGGATATTTGTAAGTATTTTTATTGACAAGATGATAATATGTATATTACAGATGTAGTGCTATTAGCAGTTTATTGAATATTGTGTTATGTATTCTTAGTGAGGGAGGCAAGGACACTTGCAAAGGAGACTCCGGCGGGCCGTTCATGTACAAAGACCCGACTCAAAACCGCTATTTTCTGATTGGTATTGTTTCATTTGGCTCTTCAGACAGAAAATGTGGAGATAAAACATTCGGAATTTATACGAAAGTATCTAAATACATCTCTTGGATAGAGAATGTTCTTGTGGAATAGCCATGATTGTATTTCATACCAAGAACACCTAAGGCTAAGCGAACTTATACATTGCTATCTTTATTTGAAATTTGTGTGTGATATTACAAGAGATATGATGGGCTTTAGTCTGAACTTATACATTGCTATCTTTATTTGAAATTTGTGTGTGATATTATAAGAGATATGATGGGCTTTAGTCTTCATTATATATCCTGTTTTTATTATTCGAAACATCTGCATGTACGTTATTCGTATATACATAATTGACGTACCTTAACAAATGTAAAAACAGTTGTAATGTTTTGCTTCTGAGTTCTGAAAGCAAAGTTTGTGAAATGAAAAATGCAATAGCCTGTGGGCTCAATCATGTTTAAGCCCTGCGGGTATTACTAACTAAACGTTTATAGATCATCTTTAGCAGTGCTGCGAACAATTGGAACAATGTAGATATGATGTAATAATCCCATCAATTATTAATAGGCAAGCATGCTGAGCAGCTTTGAATCGGGAGTGCTCGTTTTAGAAATAAAATGACCTTCCTTACGTCATAACGAAATCTGTTGACCCTGTAGCGTAGTAACTCTGATGGCGTTATCGAATTCATAATAACGCAGAAATGATTGATCGTTGATTGTTTCTCATTGTTGTTTATTGTACAACAGCTGCAACGATTTCAAATACCCTTATACGATCAATTTTCACTCTAATCAAGGTTATCGATCGTTGATCTTTAGCCAGTTGGCGTCCTGCCATTTTCGCTTCCATAGATTAAACATTTGGTTAAGTGGAATTGACAACCTAGTGCGGTAATAGCATTCTTTTGTTCTGTAATCGGTTTTGGTGGATTAAGAAATGATTAGTACAACCGTACAACTGTTTACTCTGCAATTTGTTCTGACTGCCGAACGAAAAAGACTCCCATGTACTACGGTTTTTAAAATCTATTTGTCGATCGTGGAACAGGCGGCGCTGGGTTACGAATCGAAATAATTTCTCTAGGATAATATCCAATGTTTCATTATCCCGGTACTTCTCGGAAAATACGTTGCCTAACATTTGTTAAAGACTAGTAATAATTCTTTCCTTAGTTTCTAATTTCCTGAGACTGACGTTTTAGAATTATTATTGGCCTTCACAGACTATAGTTAGAAAATAATTTCAACTGTTCTGGAGACTTTAATTAATCTAGTTTACAAAATGGGTGGGTGGGCTACACACGAATCCCATGAACCCTAACTTGTTTGATTTCAAACTGAATAAATTTAGAATTTGTTGAACAGATCAACAGAACCAACAGATCAGTTTGCAGTTCACTTTTCAGTTTATTAAAAGATCAGAAATTATGAAATACTCACACCACAAGTAGAAGGTCATGATCAACATTAGGAAAATATTATAATTTCATTTAAAAATTAATGCAAAGCTAAATAAAAATTGTGAATTATGCAACATGATGAATAGCACACTATTTACTCTTGAAAAGTTTGAAATTTTACTAACATGATATTAAATTAACAGAGTGATGTATGACATTGAAGGTTGTGTAAATATTCAAAAACAATATTTTGTCAATTGCATTAAATATGAAGTTGATTACACCGTTGGTTGGTTACTCAAAGAGCGACGGAGCCGGCTTTACGACGTTCAAATACCACAGTTCCCAGGGCACACAGCGCAAGGCTGGTACACAAGACAATAATAGCAGTGAGGGAACCGAGCAATCCACGAAGCTTGATGTTGGTGCATCCAGGATTGACATGGGAAATGTCGGGGCAGAGGGAGCAGACGTCAGGAGCGACACATGTTCCGCCATTGCAACCGTTTGTGCATAATGCGTCATTGCAATTGGTTCCAGAGTAACCTCCTTGACAACCGTTTGCACAAGCACCAGTAATGGAGTTGCATTCACGGTCAAACGGACCTGAAGACGGGGCTTCTGAGTGGCAGTATCCGCAGTAATTCACACAGTTTTCACCCCAGTAACCTTTGGCACAATTCGTCGTCGAGTTACTTTCTTGTGCCAATGCTGGCACAACACAAAGTACAACAGCAATGAGATGAATGACTGCCATTATTAATAGTTCTCAAAGAATTAGTTTACTTTATGGAATTCTGTAAGCAAATAAGGATCAATGGTTAGGTCGTTCTATTGTCTTACGGATATAACAGCTAAACTTAATATTAACATGCAGCCATTACAAAAAATCTACGCCCAAGACAAGCTACCGGCTTTCTGAATATGTACATAACAGATTCGTATTCTTTATTGGTATGGAAACTGCCTACCCGTTGCGTTTCTTCCTCGAACAGTAAACAAGAATGAAAACCTTTACGATTATATACATGACATTCGTCGCTTCGCCGGTGAGTTAATCAATCAAGGAGAAAAAAATGAGTCGAGTATCAATTACCACTAGAGAGAATACTCCAACATGATTGGAGAAAGTAGCTGCCTAGGAATGAATTTCAAGAGAATACAATTATTTTTACAATGACAACAAAGCATTTGTATTTTATATCACCTTATTTCGATAATATTTCTTCATTTTATTGGGTAACAGAAGCAAAACCATAATACTTTATATAAGGTTACGCGGTGCTGTGAATAATATCACATCCGGGAATTTTACAAAACCTCGTGTCCAGAGTTTTAACGCCTTCTGTCTCTTTTCGATCACAGCGCGATGGGACACCAGAACATTTGGCACAGCCACCCAAGAAAATATGGCCGTGGCTCACGGGCCTGGTATGTTAAGTTTTTTTTATCATTTATAATTGAGTAGACCTTTGTTTCACTATTCATAAGTCAATCATTAAGTATAGGCAACAAAAATTCACATGAAGTGCGAAAGGCATGGCGTCTCCATGGAATTTTGTAACAAGGCGGAAAGGATACAGCCTAATCGTAACAAATGAAGCACTAATATAAATCGATTCATCACATAAAACCGGTTCCTTCGTGTCAAATGCACGGCTACGGTTTATATGTAAGGCATTGGGAAACATCCCTCGGAAGGCTATATATGCTTGTGTGCCCGGATGCCCGTTTTATATATTTAGTCTTTTATTATACTGTATGGATGACAATTTGAATGATGAGAATTGGAATTACCGTATGATTTAATAATTGATTATAACCCGCGGCTAATTATATATCTGACATTTTGTCATCCTGGTACTACTGACTTATAACTATGTAAAAGCCCATAGCTACAATTCAAGGAATGTTTTGTGTTTAGCCGTATCACTGGCAACCGCCATGGGCTCATTCGTAAATATGGATTAAATATATCGCGTCAATGCTTTCGTGAATTTGCCAAGGACATTGGCTTCCAAAAAGTAAGTCGAGCCTCTCTTAATTTTGCTAGATTTTCTTGACGTTTGGCTTATATTATCATTGTCTTTTCCTCAGCTCGACTAAACCAAACTGACAGTGGATGAATATGTAAGTATAGCAATAGAAGTAATAAATTTTTGAAGTAGAATGATGAAAACTTGGAATTACCGTCTGCAATTCTGTGATGATATCTTGCGGCTTTTTTTTCTGACTACAGATATAGGAATAAGAATTGTTTCACGTGTGACTTAAGGTTAATAATCTAGTTGTATTTTTCTTCAGCTCGACATAAGCAGAGTAACAGTGAATGAGTATTATGTGAGTAAAGCATTTGCAGTATTCAATTTTTGAAGTAGAATGATGATAACTTGGAATTACCGTCTGCATTTCCGTGATGATACCTTGCGGCTTTTTTTTCTGACTACTTACATAAGCTAGTTTTCTTACTAATTGATTCGGTTGAATGAAAACTATAAATTACACTCTATTTGCAGGTTGATATTGAAGAGGTGTCAAACTCAATAAATTATACAATGTCATTTTTTGTCTTCAAATTTTGTACTTTTTTATGGGTGTTAGCCTAAGGTTAATTCAGGTTATGAAGCCATGCCATGTATATTAAAGGCAATAGTTAACTCGGTTAGGTGGAAAGCAAGTTTTGAAGATTAGTTTGAAGCTTGAATATTTTAGTGGAATCTCAAAACTAAGTTTCGGGGGTTGGTTCGAGGGTCTGTGGTGTCTATAATCGAAGGACATGACCCTGAAGTAGTTTGCATCGCGGGAATCAATATTAATAGCTTAGCATCACACCTATATTGACCGCGCGTTAGGGCGCGAAGTTACTACGTGAATGTATCTAGTTTTGGTGACGTTAACGTAAGTTTTAACGATCACTGGGATTTAAAAAAATGCAAGTCATACGATAATACTTAACTTCAGATATTGGAAAATCGTATTATCGATTCCGAATTGCACACAATTCGAAGTAAAGGTAACCGTAGTAATGTTTGAACTGAAAACCTCGCAGACGTCCTGTTTTTAAGTTTAAGTATGGAGAATATTAAGTTAACTGCGCAGAGTGAGTCTGTGGGTAAGTTCGACGGGTGTCCCCCAGATGTGGTAGAGTGAGTGAATCAACTATAATAGCGAAAATCAAGAATCCTCCACCATAAATTAGTTCACAGTTTTTGTTTTGCTCCTGACCGTTTGAACGATTTCTTATGTTAATGCTACCCGATACAACACTTTGTATTGTTAAATAACTACTGGAAAATGGGCGAGAAAAATCATTGATTTACAGAAGAATCTTATTTCATTAATATAGAATGAGGGGTAGCTTATGATTGCAGGGGTAAACCAACATCATCAATTTAGTTTTTCTTAGTGAATTCTTAATCCAAAATTGCTTTATTGTTTTTTTATGCAGATTAATTTTTGATTGGATCAGTTTTAACTTTGTCTGGATATGAATGGACAAGTTCTGCATGAACTGCCAGTTGCAGTGGATTTCTTTCAAAAGCGTGATGATATTTTCTATTACTTTTTGAGTCATATGCATTCTGACCACACTGTAGGATTGTCAAAGACGTGGCGTGAAAAATTATACTGTTCTGAAACCACAGCAAAATTACTGCATCATAAACTGGAAGTGCCGAAGCGGTATATAGTGGCTTTAGAAGTAATGCAGCCCTATATGCTTAAACTTCAACAGGGCGGAGGAAACTATGAGCACTTAGCTGTTACACTGATCCCGGCTAATCATTGCCCTGGATCTTGCATGTTTTTGTTTGAAACTTCCAAGTGGACAATCTTGTACACGGCTGATTTCAGACCTAGCCCAGAGATGTACAAAATCGGGCTGGGAAAACTATGGGGTTCGTTGCATAAACCCATAGATATTTTGTATCTGGACAATACATACTGTGAGCCCGCCTGTGAATTTCCCTCAAGAGCAATTGCAACCGATGAAATTGTTGACATATGCCGTCGCCATCCAGAACACATAATACTTATTGCAGTGTGCTGGACAGGGCATGAAGATCTCCTTGTATCAATCGCCGTGAAGTTAAGACAACGGATTCTGGTGTCTCCTGAACAATTCAAAATTCTGCAACTACTAGAAACGAAAGACGTCTTCACAACAGATTCAAAAAGCACAAACATTCGTGCGGTGCCACGACACTTCGTTACCCATAAAACAGTTAAAGATATCAGCGAACACGAATTGTGTATCGGTATTCTACCTACATCTAAATTCTGTCATCAGAATAATCATACTGACAATAAATTGCTTCATTTGGTGCCATATTCCAATCATGCTTCCTTTTCTGAACTATGGAAATTTGTTCAGACTTCGAACCCTCAAAGAATCAGACCCGTGGTTCCAGGACGCTGCAAAACTGCAGGCATGGAAAGCATTTTCAGAGCAAATATGTCTCAGTTCGATTGTTTATTGGCTAAAAAAATGAATCAGAATAGCTCCATGATAAACTCAGACACTTGTACGGAATGGAAAAAAAACAACAATCATTTTGAAACTCATTACGAAGAAAAAAAACTTTATAGTAAGAAACGGAAAGCCATAGCTAAACGGGTCCGGGAAAAGCTCAAACGCAAGCCATGTGGGGTTGTGTTTGATGAAGATTAGTCTAAGATAAGGGTCATCAACTGATAGCTGATTAGATGGCTAATTTAATGGAAGAAGACAACATAACATATTTGCCACAACCCTAATCCCAAGAGCGGAGGGAGGGTAGGATACAAAGAACAAAACAGGTTAAGCAACAAAATCTTATTGCTGTAGTTTAATTTCATAAATTTCTTCTAAGCACCAGCGATATCATGACAAAAGAATAAAAAATTTACAGTTACAGGTAATATAGGAATTGCATAACAGAAACACTAGAATGCAGTTGGACCATCTGAGCTATTTTTAACTGTGATTTTTAGATGTTTTTAACTGCTTTCAAATATATGTGCATGTTTTTTATTGATACACAAAGCTACTTTTTATTATATAGACCTTACAAATGCCGCATTAGTGGGTAAAATAGTTTAATTTTCGTTACAGGGCATGGTCTCAACATCAGTATAAAATAATACAGCACAATCCTGGATACTGTTATTGGAATTCATAATTTTTTATATTCGATTATTTTATTCATTAAATATCAGTATAGCTGTCGGCCAAAGGAAATCCAAAATATTGGTAGAGGTTTAAATTGTGCATAGAATTATTATGCAAAGAATAATGCATTTCATCATACTTATATTTTAAAACATTTTTAACCTTATATGTGAACATTCTCATTCCATGACATATATATATATACTGACAATTCTAAGCGTATTAGGAAAGTAGAAGAAACAACATTGTTAGACCGTTGTTTTGTCAAGAGATATTTTTGCTGTATATCTTTTAAATCTAGTCAGATTTGGGTTACAAAATGACTCTTAACTGGCATTTACGAATGAAACGACAAACACTGTAATTCAACGTATACTGGCTTCTAGTACTGAAGCTTTTTAACAAATATCATGATTTGTGTTGTAATTGCAAAAGCTCATTCCTCGACTTCATGGTGCCCGGTCGACTGTATTTAGATGCGCTCAACATTTCAATAACATTTTCTATAGCAATTCATTAGCAATCTTTCCAACAAGTGCAAATACGTTGTCATGAAGGAGATGTTACTTAACCATCGGTGGGACAGCCTTTATAAACCATCGTCACTTCCGTGTTTCCGTAAACGGCCGATATGGCAGGATAAAGAGTTTTTCTGGGCAGGTCTCGGAAAGCCACGCCTAGAAATTCGTAATCTCTTTCGAAGGCAAGTGTGTTGTCATCCATGTCTAGCACTACAGTGATTTTTTCACCGACCTGAAAGATCAAATCAGAAGATTAAGAGGAATCGAGTTGGAATTTCAAACATAGTAAATATTAGCTTGGCAGTTCGTATCAATATAAAAAAATGTAGTCTTATTCGTTCTGCATATATTTCCGTTAACGAGTTGAGGTGTGTTGGTAACTATTGTGATAGCAACACAAGGTTAAATAATTCAGTCAAGTATCATTTCTTTGAGCACTCGAACTCTCTGCAGTCAGTTTTGGATTTGTTTGTTTTTAAGTGGAATTGAATTTGAAAGGGTTGAACACAATCATTTTAAAAATATTTACAGACCTGGTATTTTGAAGAATTATTGCACCTAGGATATGATCCTTTTTTCGATCCGCCATGAAACAAATAGTTATCCACTAAATTCCAGGCCCAACTTTGATCAGACGAACCCAAAAGCGGCCTGTATCCACTCCCTCTTAAAGGAGCTTCTTTTGTAGCGATTCCTATCATAGCAACTGTACCCAAAGGTCCTTCCCAACGTATGTCCCAAGCATGTCTTCCCGACTCAAAACCCACCCTCCCCCTAGCCGCATCAGTGTATTGGGCTTCCGGTCTTCTGTGAAGTGTGAAGCCTGATGACTTGATGTAAATGTTACTAGAGCAGTCATTAGCATTCCATGCATGATACAAAGATTTTAACTTCTCCTTGTATGTTGGCAAATCTGATAACAAATCAGATTGTAAAGCCTCTGCTGCAAGTTTTCTGATGCACTGTAACCTAAAAAAATAATATCATGATCCATATTTTTCAGGATTGAAGTATTAAATATAGTTCATGTGAATGCAACCAAAATCTGAACTTTGAACAAAAGAGTGTTCCTACCTCCAGACATCGTTGTTACCATCACTTAAGAAGTTGAACCATGATTTACAGACTAACGAACATGATCGTAAATCAGGTAGATCGAGATATGAAAATACTTTTTCCAGAACAGACGGAGACAGGTTGTTTGCCATTCCTACGGTAGTAAATTCTTATATATCAATAGCATGACATCAACTGAAACTTTAGGTATGATTTATTCTTTCAGAGTGTTACAGCTAGTTAACTTGAACGGGGTAGACTATAGAGCCGGAGAATAATATGTCCCTTCATTGGACAGTGGTGTAGTTCCTTCAAGGTAAGGCTGCCATCAACTTTAACCTTGGGTCATAACCCTAGTGAAACTAGAATTTTGATTTCAATCCTCTTCAACTCCTTATCTTTGAAGTTGAGGAGGAAAAAAATCACAGCATATTCACGGTAACTGTAGTCAGTTTATTCAACACTACTCAACTCTGTGGTGGTTTATTTTAAAAGCATTGTATTACATGATAGATGATGAAGTCGTCAGACTTCACGTCTTTCCACAGCGGTGTTATGGTTTATTAAACAAACAAAGTTCACCCGGCAGATAGTAAGTCCAAACATATCATGTACAACAATACTTCAACTCCAAGTCATACAAAGACCTTCCTTGTCACGTAAATAAAGATAAACTGTTGTTCTTTTTTATTATATTTTCTATTTACCGACTTTCCGTTAAAAAATAAAGTATGTTGCGTATAAGCAATTTTTTTGCGATATATTTGACTGATGAAGACGCTTCAACGCTTATGGAGTCTTTGACATTATTAGTAATCTTTTGAATCTTTATTATAAGATATTTTTACGAGGATCAGGAGATCGCTATTATGAGAGCTCTCAGAAGCTCTCAAAAATATTTTTTAGGGAAGGAACTACTTAAACACTGGGGGCGAGATTGAGCCACTTCCCTGTGACGTCAAAATTCTGTTTTCTTATGGAGTTGTGTATATATATATGTGTGAAGGATAGCAGCAGCCACCCGTTTGATTACAGGTGTTTTCAGTGATTGCTATTGTAGTCATTAAACTGTGGTCTGTCAATTTTAGAAGTTACATGTGTGAGATTTATGAAATCCTTGAGGTCCAGCTTCTATTAATGAAAGGTCAGTAGAATCTGGAATGAAGTTTATAATATGGACAGTTCGCACATGTTGTAGTCTACTTTATCCTATTGGATTAATGACTTTAGATTGCCTGCTAGATTCGGGGTTTATGTAATCAAATAATTACTGTTATTCCTCCCTCATGGTAAAATTGTTATAACTTTGGCTTCATCCCACAGTTGTCAGGCACAATGTACACTTGCATATCCGGCATATCTGAGCTGTCATTGGGATGAATAATCGTGTTTGTTAAAAAGTTAGGGCATAGACATCAGCTGCTAATAAAATGTACAAGTTTCAGTCTAACATGATGTTTCATTTGGTTTTATATTGTTACAGATGCTTAATTTGATTTCTAACTGATCTCCAACAATCTTGCAAGTTTTCCGGTTGCAGTGGTCTGTGTTCTCTCCATGAGCAATTATACATAATGAGCAAACCAGTCGGAGGAAAAACCGTCTTGCAGAGACTGCACGCAGGCGAGTCGATCGCCGACATCATCCACCTTTATAAAGAATACAATACGAAACACCTTAAGCAAGATACAGAGGTTTAAAGTTTTATTGTTTGTTGTTTACTAAATTGGCAATCAATTAGATTGATGATTTGGACATTGATTCTTGAAACACATTTCACTTTGATGAACTGCTATTGCCAGGAATGTATTATGTCCTTCAACTCAATTTTGGGCAGTCATGCTGTAGTGTGGTCTCTGAGAAAACCCAGCTTACGCGTCGGTAACTTAGGTGTGCCTACACTAGGTTAGGATGATGGCTAGAATTAGTATTATTTTACCATAACCGCGAAACAGCTTGTACAGTATTTTTGGCCATAAATAAATATATATAATATTGCCTTATAAATGTTGGAATATCATTTTAATTAGATAAATATGTAATTTGGCGGGTCATGTTTCTTCTGCAACCACCTTTTTATCACCCTTGGAGCTGCAGCTAAGCTTCAACTGAATTTAACCACTGGAATAAATGTTTACCGGACTTATAGGGCTCAAAGGCATTTTATATTGTTGTATTGTACGAAGATTATTAAGAATTTTGAATATGCTTGTAATATATAACTAGTGTTACATATACTGCTTAAGTACAGTGATTAAAATTATTCAACATTGTAATGAATTGCGTTTGTTCCTAAATGTATATTGTGTATATGAAACAATATAAGTGAAAAATATCCTAAATATCATGTGATTATTATATTGTTTAGGGATATTTTGTAAGAATTAGGATAAAGGGAATGAAGTAACTCTTAGCTTGAATTCATTCGGTTAGATTCTGTTCCACCACTGGTTAACTATCTGACTTGTCTATGTTAGATATTAATCAATAGCTTTGTGCCGTTTTGTTATAGAACAAATGGTTCCATGGGAAACTGACAAGAGGAAATGCTATTCACATTTTGAAGAAAGGAGGTCTGAAACAGGTTTGTTTGCATGTTCATCCGGGCTGTGACGTGTACCACAACTTGCAGTTCATTCCTGCGCATGGATTGGCTGGGCAGTGTCAGTCGTAGTCTAGCATTTACATGCAATCTTTGCGATTACCTGTATTCAAATTCATTTGGCTATTCCCAAATGTCAAATCACCAAACATTCCGGCAGCTGGAATATGGAAACTTTCCATCCTGATTTTCATTTCACCATAAGCGAGTGCAGTCATCAGGATTATTTGTTTACATATCCAAATATTTTATCTAAAATTATCTCAAATGTGAAAGGGATTATGCTTTGACATCTGGCCATATTTCAACCAGTAGAACGTCGTCAAGGTGATTATCGGTACATGTTTCTCTATGTTTAAGAAGCTAATATACCAGCCCTTTATTCACGAAACTGCCGAAATATTTATACCAGTGTCACAGTGTTGTAGTAAGCAATTCATGATTGACAGAGTTAGTTATTTAAAGTTCAATTTATCATTTGACATTATTCTACTGATGACCCGTTGCCACCTTTCTGTTATTTCCTGTTTCTTAGTTGAATAGCTGTAAATATAATGCAAATAGCTGTGAATATATAATGCAATAGAGTGATTGAACTAACCTCATGCCTTCTCTACTACACAAGACAGATAGTTTGCAGCATTTTTAATTTTTGCAATGTTACAGTTCTAAATGCTGATGAAAATCCAACATCAAATTAAAATAATTTATCCGCACATGATTGCTACAATGCAAAGGCTTAATGCAATTGGAATGTTCATTCCTAACATTGAAAGACACCTAATCAATAAGAATTTCCTTTAATTGTATTACCACCTTCAGGACTTCGCAGTTTAAAGCACTTGAAGTGACTGAAAATATATTTTACTGTACTGCATTTGTGTAACTATCTTAACTGTTCCTTTACAAAGAGTGAAGACAAATGTTATTTTACATCATACTTTAATTTCTTTTAGTTTCCAAATTGATGTCATATTAGAGTAGACGTTACAGATCTGTCCGCAATATTTTAATGTCATGAATCATAAAAGTTTCACCGAATCACATTTTTCATACCTAGATTATGATTCATATGATAAGTCCCTTCTAACTGAATGTAGTCTGCTATCTATATTACATATGAACTAAATATTTTTATCCACTTAAGATTTTATAGAGTTATTTTTTTCGTTATTTCAGGGGTTGTTTATTGTTCGAGAGAGTGCAAGTGTTCCAGGCAGCTTTGTTTTGTCACTAGTGCACAATTCTGAGACTCAGCATTT
This sequence comes from Halocynthia aurantium, assembly GCA_013436065.1. NCBI lineage: Eukaryota > Metazoa > Chordata > Ascidiacea > Stolidobranchia > Pyuridae > Halocynthia > Halocynthia aurantium. The sequence goes on from QXVX01006282.1 coordinate 56,432, forward strand.
TCAGATCAATGCCTCTCCTCACTCAGGCTGTTTCAGTATCGATAACGGCCCTCCTTTCGTAGGACTGGATCAGTTGGTCAAGTTTTACAAGTGAGTTTACTTACACCATGTGAGGAGGATATTTCAGGCCTGTATGCTCATTGCAAAATAATAATAATCATGTTTTTTTTTCGGTCGTGAAGGAGTGGTGCAAATGGCTTGCCAACTTCTCTGGGTCATCATTGTACTGGCGCTGTTCTGCCGGCCCATCTGAAGCAATACTGCGAGAACTCCGTCCTCCACCAGTGCGTGGAAGAGTCTATCGATGCAGCAACGTTTCGACGAATGCTGGACCATCCTCACAGGCCACATGTAGATATAAGGTATGTGTAGTAAAGGAAATTATTTAACTTTATTTAAGTCTTATTTATGGACTCGAAAGTACATATCTGAATGAACATTGTTCATTTGAAAATAAGTAGATGCATCTGAGTATAAACAATGTGTTGATAGAGATTTTGTATTCCTAGGCAGTGTCAGGTTAACTTATATTAGGGAGCTAAAAGTCATGCATAGAGATGTAAGTTTGGCTTACTAAATTGTCAGAAAAAGCACTAGAGTAAATGCTCAATGTAACATATTCCCTACTGCTACTGTGTTCAGCTTGCCGTAGTGCTTACAATATATCATGAAAGCAAAGTAACCATGCATCAATTCAGAAACAAGAACGGTCGCACTGCGTTGCATGAAGCAGCAATGAAGGGGCTCAACGATTTAATCATAGAGCTTTACAACCACAATTCTGATGTCAAAACAAGGGACGCAGAAGGAGGGTCTGCTCTTCATGTGAGTTGTTACTAAATAATAAACTGGCAATGCAAGTTCTGCATCTTATCAAGTTGGACAAATCATTTTATCTTGTTAAGAATGTGCTGCCTGCCTTTTAAGTATGTATGTTTAGATTATTGGTAGGTTTGATTGCTAGATAATGAAAAATTAATTACTCACACTGCAGGACTTGTTTTCATTGTGAATTGAAACTTATGGTAAAATGATACAATGTTAAATTTAATCAAATTCAGTTTATTCTTATAGACTCAGACTCCTATTTTCATCCTCTGTTTTCATCAATTTTTTATGAATATATATTTTCCACACTGATTTAATTCAGCATAGATTGTCAGCTTCGAGCGTATGAGCGTATAGCGAAATGGGTAACATACAGACAAAGTGAAAGTTGTTTTTGTGTCTCTATTTACACACCTATGCAATCTTACGACTATAATCTAAATCGAAAGTGATAAGGGTTCGGTAAATAATCAGTGTTGGTAAATAGTAGACATCATATTATTAGGACATACGATAAAATTTAATAATATCTTCACTGATTCATCACAGCTGGCATGTCGTGCTAATTATCCTGAAACTTGCAAAATTCTGACAAAGCACTGCAAAGCGAAACCGCAAGATCGTTTCTGTGGTTCTGGTTGGGTACCTTTACATGAAGCGGCTTTCCATGGTCATGCCAAATGCATTGAAATGTTACTGCAACAGGGAGCAGCATCTCATCCCAGGTGAACTAAGCTGAGTGTTGTCCGTTCCATTGCATAATGAGGCTTTAAATAAATTATTTAAGCTTAGAAATACTAGATGACACACACAGCCTTCGACCAGTACTAGTATTTGTCTTTAGCATTGCAAGTGTAAAATGTATTAAAAAAAGACATCTTGGAATATGAAAAATGCAATTTGACCAGAAAAAAGTTGTAGTTATACATGGTATAGATTGTCCCTCGGCATCGTAATCGGCAATACAAGCGGTTTTTTATTCCTTTGTATAGCAAGCCTCATAATTTGTTTGGTACCTCATCTTTCATGGGCATATCAAAAGTTCCATTAGGTATTGAGTGTGGTTTAGTTTCACTTTCAGGTTTAAAATGTATTTTTAAAATTTGTTAGGTGCGTCAATGGTGAAACACCGGTCGAACTTGCCAGAAAACGTCAAAAGCTTGACTGTGTTGCAGTTCTAGAAACCTTCCAACCACCACCTGCAAGATTTCCCACTTCCCAGTATCTGAAAAAAACTGTTGACAGAAATGTAATGGCTTGTCAAATTTAACTTATTAGTATACCTTAACAAAATGCATACTCACATGTCCCGTTCACTCGAAAAGAAGGAACTTTCACTTATAAAATTGGAGCATTTGTTATAGAATTTGTCTATGGTGGAATAATAATTTTTTTGCCGGTTTCAATATAGCTAAGCTGCGATTTTACACACAAGCTTTTAAATAATATGGTTATGAATATAAGACAATGATTTTGACAAGACAACTATTTCTACCAAGTTTTTTATGAAATGAATTATAGGAGAGTAGCCTGCGTTGATGCCATTTGACTACAAGTATTCACTTATAAATGCAAAGACTGTTTGATGATGGCATAGTAAAATTTGGTTATTTGTTACATGTAAAAAATAAGTTCATTGTTTTGTGGGTGATCTTGATCTGGAATATTTTATAACTAACACTTTTCTACACTTGTTCACCTTTACAGAAAGCTGTTGAACTACTTACGCAAGGCAGAAAAACAGACGGCCTGTTTCTAGTCAGGGCTTCGAAAAGAATACCCGGTCAATACGTTTTGACTATGGCATACAATTATTCCGTTTTTAATTATGAGATAAAAGCCAAGCTTAAGGTTGTTGTTTTAATCATTATCTTTTTCATTTCGACATTTTTGTTTTACCGGTATCTTTTGTTCAAACTTATAGAGCGGGAATCAAAAATGGTTTTACATTGACGATGGTCCGTTGTTCCTCTCCCTCGAACACCTCATTGACTACTATTGCCGCTGTTCGGATGGATTGCCCTATGAACTCAAGACTCCAATCATGTGTCAACAGAAGCCCACCACCAGAAACCCCTTACCCTCCAACGATAACGTTATTGACAGAAGACCTCCAGCACAACTTCCGGGCATCACGTCAATCAAACCGCCGGTTCCACCCCACAAAAAAGCTGTAAGATTTGAGGGTTTATTTTGAATGTTTTGTGAATCAATATATTTTAAATGATACAATTTCTATCCATTATAGTTTGTTCATATACCACTAGCTAATGAGTTTGCCATATTATCATAAATTCAGTTGCATCAAGAAATTCGACCACCGGTTCCGGCCTTTACTGAAAAATTTCCAGTCGAACTTCGGGTTATTCAGCAAGAAAACATTCAGCTCGGCAGAGAGCTGGGTCAGGGTGAGTTTGGCTCGGTGCTGATGGGAGTTTGGAAGGATCCGACGGGGAAAAGTGTAAGTTTAAATAGCGTGAAATCAAAAACGAAGATATTTTCCATATTCAATTAGTGCTATAGTTTGTGCCATATATTGCATTCACAGGTACCTGTGGCCCTCAAAACTTTGCATGGTGAGCACATTAACACAGGAGAAGCAGAGTTTCAGCGCGAGGCCGAAGTCATGATGGGCCTTGACCATTTGTGTATAGTTACACTGTATGGAATCTGCCGTGGAGAATCGTTGATGATGGTATATTTGTCACATGCTGTCATGTTCTATGTGATTCATTCTATATTTCAATGATTCATTCTATTCTAGGTTCAGGAACTCGTTGCCATGGGCTCTGCGCTCGATTTCGTCCTTGATTATCCTCATGCTGTCAGTTTGACTGAATTCAAACTGTGGGCAGCCCAGATAGCGAGTGGAATGAATTATCTTGAAGAAAAGGGGTAGGTAGCATGTGAAATTCGTGCTGTAGATACGGTTGTACAATATAAAAAAATTGGATAATTTGACACTTCAGATCGGATGCTTGTTGTTGTTACAGCATAGATCTTTTATATAAACCTGAAGTATATTGAGCCCACACATACTTAAAACACAGACAAAACTACTGTAAAATTACACCTGTTGAGTTTACAGAAGGTTATTAACATTTCTAAAATGAATCATTGTATTATTTTTATCAATCCTTTTATCAATTATTCCAGTATAATTGAACTAATTTAAAATTCTTTGTAATCTTTGAATCTCAAGCATGCTTAATACTTTATTTTCCATCTACCTAAAGATGACTATGGTTGGATTCATTTTTAACAGCTTTGAAATCCTTGTACGTAACTTTCCATTCTAGATTTGTGCATCGTGATCTGGCTCTGCGAAACATTTTGCTCTCTTCAACCCAGTTGATTAAGATATCCGACTTTGGATTGAGTCGAGCAGTCGGGGCCGGAAGCGATTATTACAAGGCTTCGGCAGGTGGACGTTGGCCAGTTAAATGGTATGCAAAATTCCACTTTATTCCTGACTATCACCTAAACATATGTAGAATTAATTTTTAACCATTCATTCTCCAGTCCTGTTAGTACAAGTTTACCCTGGGTTTGATGCTGAAAAACTTGTAATACTCCTAAATGAAAAAATCTAGTGTCAAATTGCATTGAAAATGTTTCTAGCACACATTTTCATCTATTTTGCATATGATATATTTTAAGTTGGTACAGACCTTCATTTTTTTTTCATTGTTGGCACCGTTGTTGTTGTAGGTATGCTCCAGAATCAATCAACTACGGTACTTTCTCATCTGCTTCAGATGTCTGGAGTTATGGGGTTACTCTTTGGGAAATATTTTCTAAAGGAGATCAACCCTATGGCAATATGACAGGTTCTCAGGTAAAACAAAATATATCAGCAGAAATAGCAAGTCTTACCCTATGTAATATTTTCTTCACATAAAGTTTGTGGTTTTATTTTGAAAACAATGTAGTATAAAAGGTAAGTATGCATTAATTTATGCAAAGCTTCTGGTCCTTGGTGAGTAGTATTGGAAACCATATCTGTGTAGTTTATTTGTATGTAATAATGTATCAATGATGATATTGTAATTGATTTTTTTCTGAGGATACTAATGTACATCATTCAATGATTTCAACCCCGACCCCACTCATCCCCAGACACTCTATCCTAGTATAACCTTACCGTCATTAAGTTCAGTTTCTGCTATACATTTCAAAACTCCAGGTCAAATGTAATCTGTTCACCCAGGCATTTAGTGTTCAACAAAATTTTCAGTCAGGTGGATCGAAATGCATATTAGTTGATCCCCAATCTTATTCAAGCCTCCCATATGGGGTGAGATCTATTCCATAGGAAGGGAGGGTCAAAAAACAATGTTTTCTTTTTGGAAATTCAGGTTCAAAGAATTAATGGTTTTGAATCTGTATAACAGGTAATACTCTACATAGAGGATTGTAAGAGTCGCCTCCAAAAACCTGAAGCCTGTCCTGATAAAGTTTACAAAATCATGAATAATTGCTGGGAATACATGCCAGTCGATCGGCCCACGTTCCGCAGGCTCCATCACGTTTTTAAATCCGATCCCGAGTATTTCAACATGAGAGTACCAGGTCACAAAAGGGACGAGGATTCATGACCCTTTAGTTGAATTTTATTCCCATATTTTATTTTTGCAAATTTTATTGAAACTCCAATTTCAGAATATGTGAAAATCTTTGTAGTGGAGGCGGAAGGAAACTTGTATCCTTGCGCTTTGACGTCAGTGCCTTTCTATTTTACGATTTTTAAACACCAATCATGTCTAGAGAATCTTATTATATATGGCAGATAATTCTTAGTCTTCTCATTATTACAAAATATGTGTGTAAAAGGGCAAATCCTATGGTAATATCGCTTGACAACCTTAAATGAAAGTCTCGGCTAAGTCCTCAACTGTAAACAGCCAAGGGAAATAAATGAAAAAAGAAAAGTCAAATCATATTTATAAAACAATTGTTATATATCCCTTTATTGTGAAGTATAAACTATTAGGCATATCTTGATCTTTCCTTATAAAATCTGGAAAAATTATTTTTTCTGTGCTGCTATAGTCCCAAGTGCAAGCAATTCAATCAACATGCTAAAAATCTATATGCATGAGTGTGTTACTTTCAGGAACATGATACTTTTGTAAAATGAGGAACCATTTTTTCTTCGTCCAGCACCTGTTACTTCGTTGCTCTTACCCTTATGCCTGCTCCTTTTTATTGCCTTATAAGAAGCTTAAAATGCATCTGGCAATGATCCTTATGCAATCGTCTGCTATTGCAATAAGTCAATATTGATTTAAGTCCATATGTTACTGTGCTAGAAAGCTTGCTGAAACAAATAACTCTCATTGCTTTAAACCGTCTTGTTATGCAGTTTATATTGAAATACAGTGTACTCCCGATTACACGAAAAGTTTAGATGATCGTAGTTGAATTTTCAGCCCTTATAATATGACTTACGGACGCGAATACTGCCACTTAGCATTCATAATCATTTTATATTGATATACGACAGTGTATATTCATTGTGCTTCCTTTCATCATTATAAATCACGTGCTGTTATTATGCAACGGAGTATCCGTTGCAATAAAACCATCAATGGCTACCACGACTGGGAAGGCTAAGATAAGACACAAATCATCATCAAAAGAGCTTTTCATTTTTATATATTGTTCGAATCTTGTTAAATTAAGGTATCTGGATAACGGTTCATTCCTAAGGGCTGATTTGGATGAAACTTCGGATAATTGAGGGTATACGAGTTCAAAAGAATCATTCGCTTCAAATAATTCTTCAAGTATATTATGCCTGTTAAATGTATTTAGATTGAGAAGTTTATTAGAGCAGTCAACTAATTTTCATGACCTCTTTCTCGGCCTATTCCATGTTGAAAGATATACAGTATATCAATTTTACCCAACATGCATATTGAAAGTAATTGCCTGCCTGTTTCCTTAGTTAACTCTGTAATTTGTGGGGAATATTGAGTGCATTAAAATGAAGAAGGACTAGTAGAGGCCTCAATATACAACTGTAAAGCAGAAATTGCAAATCAAACTTTATTTTTAAGGTTCTGAACTGTTGCTCAATACTTATATGTAATCCTGACTACAACTTCTATACACTCCTTACTGATATGTTGTTAGCTGTTTTCATTAATTGTGTCAGCTCTGTTTCGAAGAGTTATTTTTCGTATCGCAGTCTTCCCTGCTGCTCAAACATGTTTTTGTTATCCACTGTTATATGCAAGGTTCAATTTACTTTGAACCAAAACAAAAGTATTATGCTTCATTTAATCGGTATTACGTTCACAATCAACCGAAAATTATTCAAGTTTGCGCTCGTTATTCGCCTGACCTAATTTGACCATTTTCTGACATAATTTGATTTGAAATATGACAATTATGATCTTTTTTGGTGTGTATCGACCTTAACTTGACTATCTACTACATGCTTTTTAAGTGGTAATTATTCACCTATCCATGCAATTCTGATAATATTCAAGAAATCACTAATCGCCAACTTGGTAGCACATTACGGTAGTAATGAGCAAATGCACCAGTAATATCTGTTATTCAATCCCTACTTAGGTCGATATGCCAATTTTATTTTTCTATTTTGTGAGAATTTCCAGGAATTTTACCAGTGATTCTAAGAGCACTTGGTCACAATACTCACCTGACATTCCGGGTTCTGTTATCTAATAATATCGGCCTTCAAATACAGATCATTACCTCTAGACCACCGGTTATAAAAGTCACCTGAGCATCATAGTAAGATAGTATGCTTTTTAAACCTCAATATTTGAATATTCCTAAACAGGTTCAAGTCGGACTTTTAACTTTTAATTAGTGGTCGTCCTTATGTTGTGTATATTGGTATTTCATTTTATGCATATATACAGAGTAGAGTGCAGTAGAATCTTGATCGTATGCGCCCTGATTTAATGCTAATTTCAGAGAAAACACGTTTGGTCAATGGACCCTTTTTGGTCATTGCTGTATGTGAACCCTGATTTTTCGTGACATGACATCTTATGGATCTCAACAATTGCATTATAACAGAGTTGTACTGTAGATATCCCAGTTTCCGTTCCTCTCCTGACTGAAATTCCTCCTGGGGAGTCAAGTGCCTTCCATTTGACAATCACTGATCTATATAGCATGATCCTTTAAAAAAATATCTCGAAATGACAGAATTGTTTTCATAAAATCCATTGTCAGCATTGTTATATTGGCGGTTTAATGTAATTATTTACAAAATGTGCTATTCTGAGAGTTTATTCGAAATATTGGATATTTTGATGTGCTGTTATATAGCTGGGACTTGAAACTAAGGAGTCCTGCAATAGTTTCCCATAATTCCCATAACTGTTAACATCAGTACTGATCACTCTAGATTCTTGGCAATCGTCACATTACCAGAATTTCTGAGATAGTTCTGTAGTAATTATGATAGTAATAATACTAAAATATGCATTTTACCCTCGTATATCTTGTATTAAAATTGCGATCATGACAATGTTTACTGTTAACTTATTGCAGTTATTATTACTATGTTATGGAATATTTTGTGCAGTTCCAATTTATCGTGCTTATATTATGTATGTACCTTACGTCTTTTTATATAAGCTCGTACACATATCTCTCTGCGCATGGTTGTGTCGCCCGTTAAATTATCGCAATCAAACTGCGATGAAATTTACAAATCTACATGGAAAACCGTTTTGTAATTAACAAAGTGAAGATAATGCTTCGAGTCCTCTATGAGTTTACCAGAGCGGTGGTGCGATGCGCCAGAACATAATTTGATTAATCATTAAAATCAGATGATTTACAGCTTGATATTAATCAATCACCTAGTAATTAGGTCGCTTTAGACGGCCTGCGGTTATTCAGTATTCATTCAGTTGTGGAGGGGAATGAAGGAGTACTATACCAGAGGAAGCGGTAGCAGAAGTGAAGGTTATTGAGTTAAAGTTATATACGAACTGTATCGTTTTTCCCAAACGTATACTACATTCTTGTGTTTTGGTTTCATCTTTACATGTTTTGAATTGTTCAGCAAGAGAGGCATGAAAACGCTAGTTATTAAAATAAAAAGAGTCGCTAGATGATGCTAGAGTGTGATCAGCTGGTTTGAAGGTTCAGACTCTTGCATGTCTGGTGCTTCTAATTCCCTTTTGCTTGAAAGTCTTTTATGTCTTCATGTGTTAATTTTAATTACCGGTAATATAGTCCATGATTACATGGAAATGCGTTAACTTGGTTAAGGTTATTGGGAGATTTACCGAGTCTTGTAGAATAGGTGAATTTTTGATTTCCAAGTCACAGTCACTTATGCACGGACATTATCAAGCTTACATTAAACTAGCCCCTTGATGTTGACGCATGCATAAAACGGACCGGAGAAAAGTGCGTTTCACTTTCAGGAACCTTCTTTATGTGTTAATTCCTCCTGTAAATATTCCATAAGTCGCCAGTATGAAGGAAGGTAAAAATATTAGTATAATAGAATGGAAAGATATGAACAAGAGGAAATTTTATGGCTATGGCCTCCTTCTGGGAGTTTCTATGCGTTTTACAATCTATCCGATGAATCTTGTCAAAACCAGATTGCAAGTGAGTTCTAATTTCTCAGATTAATGAATGAAGTTTTCCTTTTATCCTGAATATTTTAATTTCTTCAGGCACAAGTAGGTTTATCGTCCTACAAGGGAACTTTCGATGCTATTTTCAAGATCGCAAAGCGTGAAGGAATAAAAGGTTTTTATAAAGGTTTCCCAATCAGTCTTATACAGGTTTGTTTCTGGTGTTTGTTTCCCTAGGATTATGTGAAATATCTGATGCAAATTTTATGCAGGGACTTATCTCACCAATGGTGGTTTCACTAGTGTAAACTGGATTGCAATGTACTTATTATTCTCAAGTATTTATCAAACACAATGCCACTTAATCATTTAATTTAATACATAAACTTTAATTTAAAGCAATTCAAGAACTGTTTCAGCTGAGTTTTCTGTAATTTTTGTAACTGGTGAGCCAGTGAGAACCAGTTAAATCCCAACACTGGTTAACGCTGCATATTATACATTACTGAAGCTACTCTCCGGTATGTATGCCTGATATATACAGGTTTATTCGGGTTTTGGAAATAAGGACGGTAATGAAATAATGTTATATTGAATGTATTCAGATGGATTGAATATCTTCAAGGGTGATACAGAATTTAAAATCCTTGAGGTTACAATCTTAAACTAAGGTTCGAGTAAATCAATAAATCAGTGACAAAGGTTGTCGTTATCCTATTTTAATTTGCTCTATAAAAACCATATATCATAACTTATCGAATAGATCTTTAAAAACAATATAAGTGTTTATTTTGAAAGCTGTGAATTTGCCCAAGCTTTCCTCACGTCTTTGATGAATCAATAAATACTCATTTTAAAAACGTAAGTTATGCGTCACTCCTGCAGAGATTGCAATCCTCCAAAATTTCATTTGGAATTGATGAATTGAACTCAATCAGTTAGTGTTTTGACTTGCAGCAAATATTCCCTAACAGGATCTCGCCTTTGGAATGGTTCGAATATATGTAAAACAATAATTTATTATATATCGTCTGTGTATATTTATTTATTTTTTGCTATTTTTCAGGTAATCGCTGGACAGTTCTACATCACAACGTATGAGACAACTAAGCAAACGTTGCTTAGTAACCAGAGCCTGATTATGCAACACCTTCTTGGTGGATTTTTGGCATCCTCCGTATCACAAACCATTATGGTACCAGTTGACATTATCTCACAGTATCAGCAAATGAGTGGTGTGGAAAAGACTGGAATGAAAACTTCGACCGATACGATGTCTACCAATGCTACAAGGCAAGAGTTTTCTCAGATTGGTTGTCATATATGTTGAAGTAGATCTGATATTTTGAATCAGTGGTTCTTGGACTGGGCGGTAGATTAGGAGGAATATTAGAAGGAAGTGGGTCACATTGAAAATTACTAGAATATTCCTTTCATTTCTGGGAGGGCGCATACACTGGTATCGTCGTAATAGGTTTTGTAATGCACATTCCCTGTATAAAAGTCCATTGGGGATTGTTAATATATATTGACTTATATTTATCACATGCAGTAGTTCCAGTATAGTTCTATTTAAAGCTTTAGTATGAATAATATATTAAGGTATAATAATGAAACATTACGATTGATTTTTTGTATAATATTCTTTATTTTCAGCAGATCATCTTCTAAAGGAATTCATTATTCCCCTCCGTCTTTGATGGGACGATCTGTTCTCGGACAAGCTTTTTACATATGTCGATATGTCTTAAGAACAGAAGGCATACGTGGATTGTACAGGGGGTACTTGGTATCATTATGCACATACGGACTGAACAGTGGCTTTTATTGGGGATTTTATTATATGTATTCTGAACTTTTGGAAAGTTTATTGCCATCCAATAAAGGGAAATTGGGTGAGGCTTTAAGAATATGCTCGGCTGGAATCTTAGGGTCCTCCACTGCTATCATTCTAACCAATCCGTTCGATGTCGTAAGGACGAGGTATCAGCTGCAAGTGAGTTTAATTTAAGAATATTTTTCCTGATTGAAATGGTGGTCTTGATAGTCAGTTGATACATTGCCTTAGTATGTATGAACTCTGATATTTTCTGTTCTCCTTTCAGGTAAAGAAAGGTAAAGAGAGAACTAGTGCTATAAACACATTTAAAGAACTGATGAATACTGAAGGATACAAAGGTCTAACTAAAGGCATGACTGCTCGCATTGCCCAGTCGTCGATCAGTTCTTGGGCGCTCATACTCGGCTATGAATATGTTAAAAAGTGGAGCTTTCAAACGAACAATGAAGATAACACGCTTTCATATGCTGCTGCTCTGACAAAACCTTAGGGCTTTTGGATTAAGATCAATGAGCAAAGTGCTCGATTCATTGCAGGAAGAATGGAATTAATTGTAATACATCAATTTATTGTTTTCTACCTCTTTGCCAAACTTAGGTAAACTTTATTCAGTCGTTCATTGTTGCTCAAAAGTATTTCCAAAACAGCAGCACTTGATTTACTAAATATAGAATTTTTTGTAGAAAACTAGGTGATTTATGATTTATGTCATTTTATGTCTTAGTGATCTTAAGAAATTTTAACGAAGGTAATTTTATCAGCGCAGATACGTTGACCCTTCAATAAATCTATTTATTTTCATGATACACCTGAAATTAACAGTTATCTTTCATGAATGAACCACAGATCCAACCAGTCACTATTGTTGTAGTTCTAATATCACTTGTTGATATTTCCCTGTTCGTTGTTATTGCAGGGAGCTTTTTACATGCCTTTTCTCATATTCAGTGTCTAACTAGCAGGAAAATGACGACCACTTCGTTTCTTGTTGATTCTGGTCTCCATTTTAATTTGAATTTTTCAATCTCTCGTATTGTTTTAATTTTATATGCATGTGTTTTAATTGTATGTGGTAACACTGTGAACTGTATTTATTTTTGCATATTACATTGTTCATGGTAATAATAACGAAATCAAGTCATACCTTCTTTGTTACAGGTTTATTTAATGCAGAACATCAGCTTCACTGATTTTTATGGTAACAACAGTTTATGGATTTGCATATTCAGTTTTGTAGAAGAATCATATTTAATGTTTTGCATTTTTGATTCATTATAATATAGTACAACTAAAATGAGGAATTCACTTCCAAGTTGTAGAATGTGTGATTAGTTAATGAGACTATTTGAGATGTTAGTTGAAATGCAAGTTCTAAAACAGCATATTTGAATTTGAAAATTTATTGTATCTTCCCAACATTCAAATTTTTTCGTCATTTATTTTAATTCAAGTGCCTACATTCTGCACAGAAAATCCTGTTTCCGCAGTGAAATTCAGTTTTGTTGCTTTTTGGATCATATGTGGCCGTGAACGGAGACGGTCGTGAAGGTTCCACTGTATATGGTTATGCTGACTCTGAACACCATGTCTTTTGACATCACTGCTATTCAGAATACTTTTTTATTGCGTTAGTATTATTAACAAGGTAAAAAAAGGTAAAAGGATATTTATCAACAGTATAAAAGAGATAAAAATCTAATTCATATACACTTTGTAATTGTTTTAGCACCATGGAACACACAAGAATCAAGTCAGACATATTCTCCAAGCTCGGCATAGAACTGCATCAGCATCTGAAGAAGTTGACCGAACGTTGGACGTTTTTCTGGGGAGTAGTGCCAGCATCTTGCCATGATATTATAAAGATGATCAGGACAATTGACGGGTTGGCTCAGTCTAAATCCATCTCTCAAATAGACAGACATTTCGAAGTCATCTATATCATTGTAGGGAGTTGCCGCTAGAGACTGTAGCTCCCACAGCAGCACCCCAAACGACCACACATCACTGGCACTCGAATACACCTTATGGACAAGGCTCTCCATGGCAAGCCACCGTACCGGTCTGTTCTGATTGTCGCCGAGGCAACAGTAATCGGCAGGGAAGAGATCCCTTGACAAAGCATTGTCTGTAATTTTGACTTGAAGATCAGAATCTATGACACAGTTTCGTGTGGCCAGGTCTTTGTGAATGAGGCCCCTCTTTGCTATGTATGCCATACCACAAGCAACCTTTATTCCCATGTCTACGAGATCTTGTGTAGATGCCACTTCGTACTTTTTCCTGTTTGAAGATAGTGTTCCGCAGTTAGTGGTGTCCGTGAATTTTATGTCTCGCAAATATAACTTCAAGTTTCCCCCTTTCGTGTAAGGGAACAGCACTAAAGGAGGTTCAGGGCCGTCAAGTACTACCCTCTTGATAGGTAAGAGATTCTTATGGTTCATTCCACGTAGAAAAGAACTCTCGAATAAGAGTAGCCTCGTCTGTTCATCTGATGCTGTGGAAGTAATAGTTTTGACCAGAACCTGTGTACTACCTTCAAAGGTACCCCTGTATATTCGGGCAAAAGTACCTTCGTGAAGAATCTCATCCAGCACAATGTCTGAACGTGGTATGGCTATTGAAGACAACTTACTGCGAATCTCTGCTATGTCTGTTCCAAGATCATTAATGATTGGAGTGAACTGCGACCAAGCAGCATTGGTTCCAGTGGCTTGGGCACTGATGTTATTTGGCAAGTCTGGCCGTAGGAATTGATTGGACTGGCGAGCAGTTTCTGTGGCATTCATCATAATGGATTCGGACATATGATCTCGCTTTTTTGTGGTACGACTGTGCCACACTTTGACGACGATGACCGCCAAAAATATGAGAAATGTTATGATGGATATTGATATGTAGAAGGCATAAGTGCTCTGAGAACCACTATTATTTTTTGGGATGGAATTAGGTGGATACGGGTCCACCATAGCCGGTCTTTCGTTTTTATCGGGGTTTGTTCCGGTACCATTGGGTTGCCTGTCATTTGTGTTATCTACAGAGCTGTCGCTAGCACCTTCTTTCTTTTCGGGGCGCTTGATACACTTTTTTAGTCTAGTTAACTTCACCCACGTTTCCTCACCAATATCTGCCAGGGTGAACTTGAAATTAATAAGCACAGTCACTACGCCATCCTTCTTACCAGTACAGTGGATTGAAATTTTGAAGGCTTTATCTTTGTCTGACACCTCTCCGCTACTGTTAATGCTCGCAGACAATGTTATTAAATTCCTCATGTTCTCCGGCATGCCGTTTCCCGTACTGACCAGGTCTGCGTCACCACTGTCCGTAAGTGGGAAGCTAATGTCATAAAGGACCGGAGCGACGGAGTACGTCGCCTGCCAGTTAAATACCATCGAGTATTTATCTGCTCGTATGTGAGCTGGAAAATCAATAGCGTTTTTGTTAATCACTCCGTTGCGAATGTAGTACAGCTGCATGTTGTCAACGCCAAACAGGTCTTTTACTTCTGACTTCGGGAGATATAAACTCACGTTGGCGTTCGTTGTGTGCAAAAGGAAACAGTTGAACATTAAAACGTGACAAAGAATGAAAATTGATGTATTTCTTTTAGCCATTTTTACATCCAATATGACTTATTTCGGAAGAATAGTCGCCAAAAGCGTTCTAGAACCAATGCATTCACTGTTTATTTGTTACGGTGTCTCTAAAATGGCTGCAGCAGACTGTTCAGGCTATGGCAGATAACCGAACTCGCTATAGCGACTGATTTAAGTCGACTAATTCACTCACGAAATCTCATGTATGGGTGTCAAATGTCGAGAAGTAGACATTCACGTGTTTTCTGAATAATCGCTTTCGTGATTTTGTCGGCATTTTCCAGCAGAAGAACATCATGTCAGATTCCGATACAAGTTCTGAAGGCAGTATTTCGGGAGTAGAACTCGGTTATCTATGCGACATAAAGGAGAGTTGGAAAATGCATCGATGTTACTTTCCGAGTAAAGTCGGTGGTAAACCCGCGTGGCTCAACCCGAAGCAGCTTCCAAACGCCGTAGATCTGGCCTGTAGTTTGTGTGGAAAACAATGCGTGTTTTTGTTGCAACTCTACGCCCCCGATGCAGGTGCTTGTGAAGAGGCTTTTCATAGAACTATTTTCGTTTTCTGCTGTAAAAATCCTGTCTGTTATAAGACATGTTCTAACCAAACTTTCAAGGTATTTCGTGGCCAGCTACCTAGAGAAAATCCGTTCTACCCTAGAGACCCTCCGGATTATTCAAACCCAAAATTCTTTACGACATGCGAACAGTATGATAACTTGTGTATTGTGTGCGGATGCCTGGGATCAAAATCTTGTTCTAGCTGTTCCTCGGTACGATATTGCTCTAAACATCACCAGACTTCTGACTGGAACAGGCACAAATTGGTATGTAAAACCGAAAAGGTAGACGATTGTGTTTCCAATGAAAAAAATACTCTGCTTTTCCCAACAAAAGAAATTTTTATCGATGAGGAATACATTAGTACAAGTAGGGCACGCTCGAAGACGCCGGCAAAACCACTGTCGGGTAATCCCGAGATAAAGGTATCTGGAGCAGAGCTGGAACAGTTTTCCAATTCCGGAGACAGCGACAAGGCGTTCACTTCCTTTCGCAAGAAAATATCCGAGAATTCCGAACAAATCATCCGATATGACAAAGGTGGTGAGCCATTGTGGTGCTCCAGTGAAAATGCTGTGTGCTTGGATAGTGTTCCCAAGTGCAAGTGTGGTGCAAAACGACAATACGAATTTGAAATTATGCCCCAGTTGTTATGTTACCTCGATATACCTACTGAAGTCGCAGGACCTAGCATTGATTGGGGTGTACTGGCGATATACACTTGCTCGGATAACTGTGTAGTGGAGAATAATGGATATTCTCAAGAATATTTACATAAGCAAGACCCATCATCTCAAGGACAAGGAATTAAATTATGACAGCAGCATGTAAAATTTTGAAAATGACTAATTCAAATAAAATGAAGTGTTATTAAATGCAGAAAAATATTGAATCATCCAAATATCCCCGAGACGTATTACAAAGCAATTCGGTTGAAGTACGACAAGTATTTATTATATCATTGTTTGAGCTCACAGGCGTTTTGCAATCCAACAAATCCAACTTGGGATAAACTGTTTGTTATCCAATTGAGTAGAAAATTGCCATAACCCGTTTAGCAAGTTATATACTTTCGTAGGTAATGGGCGATTTTCATCATGGTAATTCGTTTTGGGATGATGTCATTACGCAATGTTTTTCTCTTTGCAATTCTAGTCCAGTTTGAAAGTTCACAAATGAACACTAGAATTGTGCTACAATTATGCAGAACTCCCTTCATTTTTATATTAATCCACCAATTACAATAGAACACCCGCTGTAGCGGGAGTTCTAATTACACAGATTCATAACAGTTTCTATGAACAACTAGAATTGTACGCAATTATGCAGAACTCCCGCGGGAGCCAGAGCACACATTGGC
Source organism: Halocynthia aurantium (assembly GCA_013436065.1). Taxonomy (NCBI): domain Eukaryota; kingdom Metazoa; phylum Chordata; class Ascidiacea; order Stolidobranchia; family Pyuridae; genus Halocynthia; species Halocynthia aurantium. Next base: position 73,202 of record QXVX01006282.1, read on the forward strand.
GTGCCACCAGTGCCTGATTTCATGTCATCAGCGTCTTTCGATGCGTTGAACGATTGAAGGACGCAGATAA
>QXVX01006288.1:0-12007 GCA_013436065.1 Halocynthia aurantium
ACGTCGATGTAATCGGGAAACAATATGCTGCTAATGGATGGATAAGGGAAATCTTTTTTTACGGGAACTTTTGTACTTTGAGTAACCAATTGAATCCCATCACTGGTTATACCTGAATAGAATTATTTTAAAGAATATTGCACATGCTTTCAATGCAAGAAATACAGTGAATTTCGGTATATCATACTTAACTCCATTCAACGACATGTAAAGACAAACCTCAACTGAAGCATGATGATTTTACTAATTGCTGATACGTTTCGAGCAAAATAAAATGGAGGCAAGCTTAGTAGTGGAGTATTGTATTATAGCATGTAATAAAAGCAAATACCGTCATAGTATCAAGTTGTATCGAATTTTGAGCTTTGAAACAGTTTGCTGCTTAAATTATTTTATTTATTGCTGAAAATTTAAGGTCAGTGATAAATAGATAAAATCAACCGGAGAATCGTGAGTAGGGTGACAATTCTTCAGGTGGGATATACTTGGGTTATTATTCTTCATGGGATCTGGGTGAGGGGTAGGATTAGTGTTTAACCCTTGCCCTCCGACATTCTTGACATTATCGGGTGATAATTTTTCAGTTGATTTAACTAAACAGAAAAATAATTCACCTAAATAAATTAGTTCGATTGGATTTGGCATATTATTTTCAAAGATTCTAATGTTATACTATATATCAGATCAGAATCATTCTATTCCTCAACAATCACATGAAGAATAGCAAAAAGTCCTTCCAGATGCTGCAGGCAGGATTCTATCTTGGTCTTGAAGACAGGATTATAAAGATATCCCATTCCACTTCCAATTCTTTTTTACTATTCTCATCTTTTTTATCTTTTCTCTCGCTCTTATTCAAAATTTGTTTTATATTTCCCATCAATACTTCGAGCACTTCGTCACCTGCTATTTCGTCCCGTAATTTACGATACCCCGACCACGATTCGATGTATCCCTTCAGTTGCTCCAGCGTCCAGCATCTTTCGATCTTCAGACTGTCATGTCTGTTTTTGTTTTCGCAAGGCAGCATTTCAAAAAACTCGACATATCTGTTGTCCACGTGCCTCCTCCGTGGGTGAAAAAGACATTTGTCGAAGAATGCCTGCATCAGCTCGTTACTCTCATCAGTCGCTTTTTTATCTGCTAGAAGCAATTTGGGAAAAGCATATCCGTACGTTGCCATGCAACCGTGTGGCAGAAGAACACGTTTGCATTCTTCCAAGTATTTATTCCAATCCAGCCAGTGCACGGATTGAGCCGCGCAAATCAATTCTACCGAATTGTCTGGCACCGGTATTTTTTCACCATCTCCCGTGACGTATTTTATATTTTCAAACTTATTGTTTTCTTTCGCGATTTTTATCTGTTCCTCGCTCGGGTCTAACGCAGTTATTTTCTCACAATAGGGGGCATAAAGTGGGGTAGACTGTCCGCTTCCACATCCCACGTCTACCATGTGCTTGCACCACCAAGTTCCATCTTTACCGGTGTCTTTGATGCCATGTCCGAGTTTAATTTTATTGAGATACCGTAGAACCGGACCGACTACTTCTTTTGGCCATGTGGGGCGATGGAGGAAGTAGGCTTCGACATGCGATTTGTCTTCGAATAGACGAATCATATTTCTAGATAACAGTTTACCGAGATATACCATATTCTATTAAGCCATAGAAAATTTTTAAGAAATTCTTATATTATTAAGGCAACATATCTTAGTTGATTCGCTCTCCAGTCTTTGAATTATTACATTCAATCTAAAACAACAGTGTCTCCATAGCAACAGTTTCTACTCTCGATTGTAAGTAGATCAACATATCTTTGCCTTCATTTCCTAATTTCCTGCATGATACGTTTTTCAATGTCAGCATCCTCTGTTGCATTGGCCGAAGGCAAGTTCCAGCTAACGAAGATTTGTTTGCCCGTTTTTCTGGCCAATTTTGAAGCGAATCCCTGTGATTGTAACTCGCAACCCAACAAGCTTACGCTGCTTGGAATATTGCTATAACGCGTGGCGGTAGCTACGGCCAAATTTTTCATTGAAATCTCATTATTATTTACCCATATCATTGCACTATCGAGCATTTCCATGATATGCACGTGTACAGTTCCTTTTGCTGATTCATAAAGGACATGGCGAATATCTAAAGGTGCAGTTTCGGTTCCGTTCATAATGCAAGTTAATTCAGCACCGTGCAAGCGTGTTGCTATATTTTCCGAAACTCTGCGATAATTGCCGAAAAAGATGCAAGGCTCAAAAATACGTAATCGCGATACTCCAAGATGATGCCCGGACGCCCAATTAGGCGCAAAGAGCATGGACATTTATACAAAACTTTTGAATAAACCCGATGGAAAAAGTCTGAAGCATGACACAGTACATTTGGTCAAATACAACTCGTGAACTCCGTATCGACAAAGATTTGAAAAGTTAATTTCACTTATTAGTTCGTTATCATCATTGTTTATCATTATTTAAAATTTCATATCTACATAAATATACAAATGTAGTTTATCATATGCCTGAAATTGGATGAATGAAAATATTTCCGTGACCCAACGACCTTTGAGGTTAAAGTGCAAAGGACACGCAACAAATCAAGCGTGAAGACACCATAGGAAGAAGAAAGTGAAAGTAAACAACACCACCATTTCTAATCAACAACTTACTTGAAGTTTATGACCGCTGTAAAATGGATCCCAGTCTAATTCGGCAACAGGAAGCGTTTAAGAAGAAGGCTTTAGCGCAGCCCATCGTAGAAAAGAGGAAGCAACCTAAAATAGAAAATGACAGTTTGAGTAACGCACAAGCTAGGAAAAAATTGAAAAAATTACAAAGACCAACATCGGGTTCATCTCACAACTACGAAAAATCATCATACGGTAAAAAAACAAAAATAACATTTTATCAAAGTCGATGCATTGCATTATTCCATGTTGATTCTTTCTCTCCAGGGACATCGTCAAAATTCAGTGTTCTCGCACAGATAGTGAATTTTATGAAAGTAAGACACCAGGATGAAGATCAATTCCCTCTCACGATCGAAGAAATATTGGAAGAATGTAAACTGGACGAAACTCTTCCGATCAGTCAGAAAAATTGGCTTCTTAATGAAGCTTTGATGCACAATCCAAAGATCCAAGTCAGTGGTATTCCCTGAAAAAAAAAAATTTAAAATAATATGAACAGATTAATTTTTTATTTTAATCCTGAGTTCTGTCGGAATTATAAAAATGGCGGTCCAAATCAGTCACTCATGACAGAATTTGAAAATTGAATGGTTATTCCAGGATTTCCTAAACTTTTTCTCTACACCAGGCTATTGAAGACCCAGGGCAGGAAAAAAAATTTGTGTTCAAGCCGAAATATAACATACGAGATAAAAAATCCTTGTTGAAGCTGTTAGACAGGTATGTCAATGTCTATTACAGGAATACTTCACACTTATTCGGTTCCAGAAGAGGATTTTTGACTTGAGCTAGACATAATGCCGTAACAAACGCCTAACAATACAGCTCTCGTTAAGTTATTTAGGAAGGAATTTCAAAAAATAATTTAATTTTAATTCTTAAAAAATATTCCATATTATTATGAAGAAACTTTCACTGAACGAAATTTGTTCTAGAACCGAAGGTAACACAGAGGGAAGTATTACAGTACACTGGCCTCATATGCCAACATTTTTTGTTGCCTTTAGACATGATCAGAGAGGACTGGGGGGAATAATGATCGCAGATGTGGAAGAGAGTTTGCCGAATGCCAAAAAATGTCTCAGGCAACTGGGAAACAAGGTATAATCCTTCGAACTCGAAGCTAATAAGATGAATATTGAATATATTGACGATAAAAATATGTTTTTCGCAGATAACTTTTGTCACGAGGCCGGACAAGAAACAAATCTTATTTTACAATGACAAAAGTTGCGAATTTACTGTAAGTACTATAAAATACTTGTATTTCGAAATTTAGATGAAATTGTATTGTATAATAAACGACCCAAGGTCGATGAAGAGTTCCAAAAATTATGGAGGAGCATCCCTGTCGATTCCCTGGACGAAACCAAAATCGAAGAGTACCTGAACCAGCACGGGATCTCTTCAGTGCAAGGAGAGAAAGTGAAACCCATCCAGAAACGAAAACGGGCCGGTAATCGCAAGCGGAAGTTCAAGACACACAACCATCACTTGAACGGAGTTTTGGAAGATTATACGGAGAATCCGAAATAGGCTGCAATAGAAAATAATAAATTATTCGAAATGGCGACGAATCTTTCCGTTCAAAGTATGAGTAGAAGGGAACTAACTTATTCGAAGCGGCGTGGGACTCTCTTCGTTCGGAGTATTTCTCTAGTAGAAGAAAATTTTCCGTTTGTATACTTTTCACACATACTATACAAGAGTATGTGTTTTACTTGACCACTTGTTTCAACTCTCAAGCAACATTTTTTTTTTGCCTCGTATGCATTGTTTTATTGCTATTCGATAACAGGCAAAATAAATACCGGATTTTTCAATAAATGTCTTATTGCGACAGAAATATTTTTACTTTACTTATATATAAGTTGTAACTCATAATATAAGGTGCATATATATATATTTAACTTCGACTGAATAATAATCTCAGATAACAAAAATCTTCATAATTAAATTATGACCATGCTGTTCCTAGTTACAGTGGGTAATATTTTTATGCAGTACTACTATATCGACAAAATCACATTTCCCAGCATCACCAGGAGATTAGATTTTATATTTATCCAAGTCAAATAGAACTTCGATTACTGTAGAATTCGACCAGGCTTGAATTTCACACGAGTCCCGGCACCATGCACCGTCCGTGTTCGTCAATTCAGGCAGACCTTTCCACATTGAACTTTCTATGTGGATCTGGTGAGTGGACAGGTAACCACGAATGAAATTTGCAGTATCTTTGAGAGTTTCTTCGCCAAGCTCGTTGGCAAATATCAGAAGCGCACGCAGAAAATAACCGACGGGCCAGACCCATTCCGGACCTTGGTGGTAATTGAATCCCTTCGCCACCGAACTATCTTCCGTATCGTTCCCGTTGTCATAATCTCCTCTGTACATCATGTCGTCCGGGTCGAGCGTTTTCATTCCGAGAGGTCCGAGAAGTTTTGCTTTCGTGAGGTTGAGAGCTTGCCAGGCGTGTTGGACGTTGAATAACTCTGGTGCCACGACCATAGCTATAGCGAAGTTGGGTCTCAACTGATAGTCACACCAAGGACTGCTGGCGCCTACGGAATCCTTGTACATCCCTCTTTTGTGAACGTACTGAGATCGGTCGTCGAGCGACACGAAAAACTGTGCTTCGAAACTTTCCTGTATTTTTTCATTCCATTCATGCCAAGAGAACTTGTTGGTTTGACCATCATTCGTTGTTATAAACACTCCATCATACGGATATTTCGCTGAGTTGTTAGCCCTGTGAAGCCACTTCACCGCAGACTTGCATAACCCTACCAGTTCGACAGCCGATCCATCTCTTGGGGTTGCCGGAATACCCCTAGTCTTTGCCTTCACGCTTTCACCCATCTTATCCATCCAAGTTCCGCAGTTGTACTTGCTTCCTCCAAATACAAATCCAGTATCGAAATCTATTCCAGCAGTCACTTTGAATCCATCATCACTCATATTTGCATCTATCTGAGGACCCGCACCTCGTTCTCGAAAACTTATCCCGTTCACGTGTCTCTGTAGACAGTCTTGTATAATATCATATAATGGTTGAATGGTTTCGGGTGGTAAAACAGGACCGACATCGTCGGTCGGATAAATTCTTCCGACGGGGGTCTTGAGTATATCATAGCCGCCATCACAGGTCTCACATATGTCTTGCACGCACTGCAACCACCACCAAAACGCATCTCTGCAATTGTAACGACATATTTTTCCTTCGCCGAGCAGATTCGGTATCAGGCCGTGTCTGACGCAGGAGGCGAATGCTAGGATCATTTGACGAGCTTCAGAATAGCGTCCGGGAATGATCATGAGTCCTCTCAGCGCTATAAAAGTGTCACGACCCCAACATCTCATTATTCCGCTCGAAAAATGGGGGAGTCCGGCCGCTAAAGACGGGAATTCGGTTTTCCCCGCTTTGAAAAGCGGCAAGCCAGCACCATTCACCACACCGCACAAGGAAGCCGATCCTAAAGCCAAAGTGCGTACGAATGTCGTTCCTTTTGATATGAACGGAGGCATAAGACTCCAACATTGCTCGAGCAAGGCGAGGTAAACGGGTCTCATGAACATGTCAAAATAGGCGGGGATCAAATACCGTGGTAGTTGTCCTAGCACAGTAAGTCCTTGGGTTAACCAATCTCCCAGATCCTTGGTGGTCGAATGCTTCACGAGTCTGGAACCTATGTATTCCATGAGCCAGTTTCCTTCACGGAGATTCTTACACACAGGATGCCCTAAATCATTGTCGGATCTTATCACCGACATCACAGACATTATTCCTTGGATGCCACAATACTTCAGAGTTTCCCATCCCATGAAATTGTACGCGCCAATCCCTAGGCCGTCAGAAGCTTCCTCTTCGTTACACCGGAACAAGATTCTGTTTAACTGACACAGATCAAGAGAACTTATAATTCTATTCAACCCCCAATCTTCTCCCTTGACGAATTTATTCACGATGGACCGAACTTTTTGAGCACTACGATCGATCGCATTTTTTAGCTTGACTCTGAAAACCACGACGCTCCCTGGTGGAAAATCCGTGAATATTATTTTCTGTGCGTTGGTATTCGCATCGTCTTCTTCGACGGTACAACAGCTGCTCAGGGACAATGGTAAATCTGACTCGAACGAATAACCAAAGTCAGTGAGTCCGTTAATATACTCGGGATTCTGCGAGAAAGACTTGAGCGATTCCTGTCCGCAGAGTAGGAGCGGCTTCGCTTCAAAAGCGATTCCGTCTATTTGTCCTTCGACGACGAGAGGGTCGACAAACCGCGGCTTGTACTCCGAGAACGCCGTGTGTGCCACGAGTATGTACGACTGATGAGTCGCCTTATTGTGACGTGTCACGACCACCACATCTTTATCCCGTTGGTCCACAAAGATCTGGTTAAAACCATTAATAGACATGGTCTGATGGAGCAGATTCAGAATTCGTTTGCCGTGGATCAATCCGCTTCCCTTAGTAATCTTGTTGGATGTTTTCTGATCTGAATTATTGTGCCAGGATGTATAGAGACGTTTTTCATTCACCACATGTATGTGATGAGGAACGAGTTCGTCATGACCACGATTGGAACCGATAGCGCAACTTGCCATGCACACTAAAGCGCTAGAGGGCAGAACGTCAAAAGGAGTTCTTTTCACTATGACGCTTTCGTTATCGTGAGTAACATCATACAGCAAAGCGTGCGCCATGCACGGCACCAGAGGTCGTTCATGCGGTTGTATAAAAGATGCCACCGGTTCCCCGCCGTACCGGTGAACGAGTCTGCCCAATTCTTGCGAATTCCAGGCAGACAAGCCTTCCCTTATCAACGAATTTATTCCAAGCCTGTTCACGAACACGTTGTCGAGTCCTTCGCTTCCCGTGAAGAGTTCGGCGAAGACGTAAAGGTCTGGATGATGAAATCTAGCAGCATCGAGCATATATTCAGCAACATGGATGGGAGTGGAGTGACAATTGTCAATGCGAATGCCATGAAATACTCGGGAAGTAAGCTCAGTGTATTTTCTCATTCGATCCCAGAGCACAGGGCAATCCTCAGGAGACTTGCCGTAGTTGAGTTTGACACTGTCACCCCAACAAATTAACTCGCGACGCCAGTAAGTTTTCGAAGGATATTCTGCAAAATTTCGCATCGGATCGTCTCCCATCACCCATCCGTTCAAAGCCATAATAAAACAGCTTTTCTTAGGGTCATTCATGACACACTTCTCATCCTCCGCGACCGAGACATCTTCGAAAGGATGATAAAAATACTCCGTGATCAAAGGACTATCTTTGCTCACGATCCTTAACTTCGGTCCATTTTCGTCCAACCTCTCGTATCTTATTCCAGACAGAACGTTTTTCATCGCTTTCTTGAGATCCTCTTCTGCCGTTTCCTTCTTGATTTTGTTCAGCCATCGAAGAGTATCTTCCAAGTTGGTCGCTGCAGCGTCGATGGAAATTTTCCCAGGATCCGAATAGAATTGCTGCAGTGCCGACTTCATCGAGATGGTCGATCCGAAACGTCTATAATTTTTATCCTGTATGATGATCACGCTCTCTCCGACGTTAGTTTCGACTTTCTTACTGCATTTGGCAGCCTCCGAAAAGAATTCCGCAAGAATTTTTTCAACGTCGACTTGAAAAAATTCCCATAATTTTAATTCAGGGATGACCTTATCTGCGAGTACCTTTTCCAGTGCGCAGAGATGTTTTTCTTTCGTAATGGTTATCGGAACTCCGTCGTCAACGTATTTACCCGCTGCGACATCTAGTGTCAAGTAAAACAGCGCTCTGTCAAGAATGTAAGCCGGGCGAAGGTGTTTGCTGTTGATCAGATTGAAACTGCATTCCGGATTAGCTTTCAGCCACTCGCTATTTTTCGCCGTGTGATTCCAAACGACATCTGTAACCGTCAGCATGCCGTGCTCCTTTTTCAAACTCTGTACCAATTCACTTATATCTTTCCAATCTATTTTATTCACCCTATTGGCCGAATAAGAGGGGTTGACGACCAGTTGTTCGGCGATCGAGTAGGAGGAATTGGATACGCCGAGATGCTGAACGGGGGTGAGATGAATGACGTTGTATCCCGATTCAACGGAGACTTGAAGTCTCCCCATCCATTCAGAGAAAGGACCCAGAGATTTGGGGAGTACGGTATGCATACAAATGCTATCCATGCTGAGTACCCGGTCGTCAGAACCCACAGTCAAGGTAGGGTCCACGATGAAGTATCCGCTGCCAGATTTTTTACCGTCGACGCTGAAAAAATATTGGAACGAACCGGCTTGGCGGGTTTGTAGCTGTGCGTAGGCGTCGGACTTATCCCCGTTGTTAGCGGAGTCATTTTGCCATTCCAAATAGTTAAATGTAGCACGATGAAAGACGTCTAGGTCAGAAACAGGATGATTGCACGAAATCGTTACGTTCTTCGAAGCCAGGGTGGGTCCCAGCATGAAATGAAGTGTCCAATTTTTTTCCAATCTGTACAATGTATTGATTTTGTGTTCGCCATCATTGAGAATCAAAATTCGAATTTCGTTTTGACTTATCATAGTTTACTTCTTCAAGTAATTTTTCTCTGAAGGCAACGAAGCTTCAGGGCCGTTGATACGTTAGTTTTAAGCAATAGGTGTTTGAACTTTTGGAATTGAAAATAATTATCACTGTAATGGAGGTAAAAAAATTATGTTCCAAATAATATTATATATTTAAGAATTTATTTTTATATTATATATCATATAATACTGTAGTTATCAATTTTAGATCTTGGTGAATCAAAGTACATATTATGTCATTTCCTATCACAAGGGATATGATGTGTTGAGCTCTCTCTCTCTCTCTCTCTCGCATAGATTATGCAACCTTCAGTAGCAGAAAATATTTGACTGCGGTTGGGTTTCGGCAATAAATTGTCTATAATAATAAATTGACAATGATAACTATCAAATTCGAGATGAAGTCTAATCGATTATACAAATAAGGAGTCAAATAACTTACTAAATAGATAATCACACATACAGCATAAAGCAATACCTTCACTGAACTAATGGAATGCAATACTCATGTTAAAATTGGATGTTTTATTTCCTAATGCTTTCTCTGCAGAGCTACACCTGGGAGTGGCAGATAGCATTAGGCGCAACTACCATACCAACATAGACGCGCTAAAAGTGATTATATACCGGTATAATGATGCATAGAAGTGCGATAGTAGCAACCTTACAGCACCACGAGTATATTCCTCATGACTCATGTAACACATTGCTCACGCGCCGGAAAAAGGAAACAAACATGGAGATATTCCCACTCGCTTCGCACGCATTCAAACGAATGCTACTTGCAAAATATTCAACCTTAATCTAAATATAGCTATGAGGTAGCGTTAAGAGCACGGGAGACCTCCTCCCCCTCTCGCAGGAGCAGCGGCAACCTCCAAGACATGTCAAGGATATGAACTTGATGTTAATCGAGGCGAAACAATTAAAATTGCGAAGAAATTACATAGATCAAATTAATTGATATTGCTCGGCTCATTTCGATTGTTTATAGCAGAGTTTTCCAAACTTTTCCAGTTGCCAACACACTTTTTAAATATACATAAATTCGCAACACGGCAAATCAGATTTAATAGCGAACCAGAGGTTAATTCAATCCCTTATGAGATATACTGATACATAAATACATTTTAATGTCTGCGTTTGCGACACACCTATTCACTGCAGGCGACACACAGTTTGGAAAGCACTTGTTTATAGTAATGCAATGGAAGACTTTAGATTCTAACCAAGCGAGCCTATCCAGACACTTGATGGTCAAAGTAACTGTTATTTTTAGGAGTTAGACATCAACTCGGTGGTAATCACGAATGAATTGGTTGAAAGTGTAGCGAATACTATGAGCCCCAGCTCTCCTGAATGTCAGCATTTTTACTCTATTGCTTATATAAATCACTACACAAAAGAAAAATTCCTGCTATGACAGGTACTATTGCTATCACCGCATTGAATTCCTAACACTTTCAGGTAGACGATATTCATATTACTTGCCACTACGGTTGAAAGCATCTGAGAGTATTATTAAAAATGAAAATGAGGTATTATATTTTGTTTCAAAAGTGAGATAGATAGACTGAAAAGAAGGATAAGATAATTTCCTAAATATGCTGCAGTATAAATGGTAAATTGATTTAAAAACACCACAATTTAACACATCAAGAAGTTGTTATAAAGGGCCGTCGTATGCTGAAAGACAAGAAAATAGATAATAAAATTGAACAGTACTATGATGTGCAACAATATTAGTGAAAAAATATAGAAAATTTTTAAATAAAAAACACCCCCAGAGGAAGAAGATATTGTATCAAAAGGGCCAAGATCCCGCTTGACGAAAAAAACGTTCTGGAAAGTGTATCACAAGAGGAGGCAGAAACCAAAAACAGCAACAGAGAGATTGCATATGAAGTAAAACTAGAAACAGTTCTAGAAATAAACCATAAATACTGCCAGAATGAAGTTTGAGTATTAATGATAATTGAGGATTGATGGCGCGTGACTGGACCGATATGTACGGCGTCTTTTTTCTCTCCGAGAGAACTATTCGGACTAAACGAAGGCACAGACGTTTCCCACGACTCTGCGCTTGGCTAGAAGCCCTCCGCATCTTCGGATGACCGAGAATAGTGCAACTCCGTCTGATCAGTAAGTTATTATGTTGAATAATTTTGAACGAATTCCGTCTGGATTTGCCTGAGCGAGGTAATGATTTCCGTCTATTACGATATGCTCGAAATCAGTTGATGCTCCTGTAGTGCCGGCTGTAAATTTATGTACTGGAACAAATTGTTCCACTCCCTGCCATCTGAAAGAAAAGAGTATGTAAGTGAGCACAGTATAGTATAGTATCATTTGAATTCACGACACAGCATAATACATGTCTCCCATCTTCCGAATTTTTTTTAGATTCATAAATTTATAAATCTAAAAAGGTGGATCAATCGGAAACAAGGAACAGCTCTCCAACAGCCGATCAGATGCCTGCTTTCCAGTACATTTAGAACAAACATACTTGTATATAACACTTTGTATTGTTGTCCCGTTAGCTTCTCCTATGTTTGACACGACAAGGAAGGAGCTACGACCCACAGTGAAAAATTCCCAGTCGCTAGCTCTGAAAGAGAAGTATATAAATTTAGAGATGGTCTTAGAGATAATGGGTAAATAATGAACAGTTTTCCTCTGTATCCGCGGTTTCAGACGCAAAAATTAAAGAAAGAAAAAAAAAAAAAAAAAAAAAAAATTCGTAAGTTTTAAA
>QXVX01006288.1:12836-28952 GCA_013436065.1 Halocynthia aurantium
AAAAAAAAAAAAAAAAAAAAAAAATTCGTAAGTTTTAAAATGGCGCGGCTCGAATTCGTTACAGCGTATTTGCAGTAGCTCTGTTATCAGAGTCCTCGTGATAATGATACTGCGACAAAGTGCACTTCATATCTTCATCATCATCATCATCATCAAGGATCATCGCAGCAAGAATGAGTACCCACAAAAGGCGAAAATATTCTTCAATGAATGATTTCCTATTTCAAACTTTACCATATGCATGTACTGTACGAGTTTAAATCGCGTGTTATATAGGGTCCGCTTCTATCCGCGGTAAGCATGGAAACGTATTCTCCGCGGATACGGGAGACAGAAGAAATATTAAATACTTACCCATGTGTTGGTATTTCTTGAATGGGTACGAATTTTGGTGCATATAAATTAAGTTCATATATCACTGAATTGATGTGATAATTTCTGGTATAGTTTAATCGGGAATCAAAATCAACTGTGAAGGCGGCGGCCAAGTAAAATCTGCCAGCAATTTCGAAATATTCCCAGTCAGCGACTCCGACAGTCTGCAGAAGAGAAAAACGGATCACACCTAAGTATAGATAAGCTGTAAACTTGATACAATCAAACGTGGATTATCCGAATCAAGTAGAGATAAATATAATAAGGTAAATAAATTCCCTTAATTGGATTATCGCAGTGTACTTTCCTGTAATGCATTATCAGCATCGAAAAATCGGAACTAATATCTGGATAACGTATTATATAAACAACTTCATGACTTTGATCATTCTCCCTACTTGAGATTGTTATTTCTCATCAAACGCAATAATGTCTTCAGGCTAAATGTAGTAACACGATCACGATTGATGAAATTACGGCATAAATCTATTTTGATTTGGTCAGATCCTCCTTAAAAGATGTATTTCTTTTAGCTTTCTCTTGAGCTGGCTCTTGGATACTTAAATATTTACCGAAATAGTTTTATTTAAAAATGTGTGAATTAAATTTTAGTTTAGTTAGACATTAAAGATATTCTTGAAACTCAGAATGCATTTGCCTCGTGGTTTGAGTCGTCAAGTAATGTTACTGCTGCTACTTTTGTGGCTGCCCAAGAAATTGCATGTCGTGGAAAACCCTTTTCAGCGTAATATACTTGGAAAAATGTTTTATTAGCATGTCTGAGCATCTTTTAGTAGATTTTCAAAGCAAAAGNATATTGTATTGTATGTATTTTATTTCATGATAAACCCCGTGCCGTACAGTACTAGTATGTTTAGGCGATAAAAGTTTGAAAAAAATTAAATATCAGGTCAAATGATTGTGGGAAAGGTTAATTAGGTAAATAAGCGTGTGTGAAGGATTTATAATGGTTTAAAATGCGTTTAAATAAATTCAAATTGTTAAATAAATATGTGGTTTCTACTTCGGGGATTTTCACCTATCNAATACGTTTAAATAAATTCAAATTGTTAAATAAATATGTGGTTTCCACTTCGGGGATTTTCACCTATCGCGGGAGTCTCTGGAACGCAATACCCGCGATAGGTGAGGAATTACTGTAACACTAGAAGAAAAAATCGTAGGGCCGCGATAAACGTGGAAACGCTGCCGAATTATAACTGCGTGCTATAAGCTGACGCAACGACCTTACAAATTTTAAGGAAAACCAAAATGCGAAAAGGCCAGAAAATTCAGAATAAGGTCGTAAATGTTGTATAGCTATAATATATATTTCAGTACTATCTCACCGTAAATCGTTCTCTTTTCCGCCTTCTACTTGCAATATAAAACCGTGTTCCTCTTACATCGATGTCTTTAACAGGTATTACCATTTTTCTGTAACAAGAAAGTTCTCATTACAGTAGGCGATAGAATGAAACACTGAAAGTCGTCTGCTAACAGACAACATGCCGGCCCATCCCTGGCCTAAACGTAAGCGATTTCAAAGGAGAAACAGGTCATAAGCAGGCTATGTATCCACTTTGTTTGAACTTAATTGAATCGATTGTCTAATGAAATTTAATTATCCTATTGCCAAAGGAAAAAAACAGACACCACGCAGCTGTTTGCTTGACAGCGCTTTACGAGGCGTCTTCACTGATTCCGAAACGCGAAGCTAATCGAGATTACGAGAAGTAAAGTAATAGAATATTCTTAAACTGGATTTAATTCGTCAAAAAATCGTCGACTAAACCAGAAATCGGCCATGATGCAACTCAGCTGTTGATTGAACTTTTTTTTCCTATTCCTCGGAAGTTTGATAAACCAACAATTTATCTTGAATTGTTGTCAATCATACTAATGCGCACGGGTTTGAAGTTGATGCTGAGTCGGCTGGTGTTGACGTGAAATTAAAATTGAACTTGGATGGAAACTCAGCACTCAAAAGTGCTAGCAAAATTGATAACATCCAGCAGTCGATGCAATATTGCGAAATCCGAAAGTTTCCGAAGGTAATCCGATTGTTAACACCGTCATGAAACAGGAAACCTCCGACATCTCCGTCCACACGTGTATAAAAAAGGGGCGAGGATAGGCCCGAAGACAAAAAGCGTGAGGTAAGCTAACCCTCACTAACAGCCAAAGACATTTCCCGTTTTCTGTTCATTATGAATAAAAATTATGAATGAAAAATCAATTCGTAAAATGAAATTGTTCTTAACAAATGAACCGCAGTTTTGTTTTGTGGGTTGTACATCACGTAACCCGGCTAACAATGACCTCATTCATGACAAAGTACATGATAATTTACACTACCACTGCGGTAGTGGCGTCAGCTATAATCGAAGCTCAAATGCAAAGTGAGACATCGAAGGTGGCTATTGGAGAACATCTGCTACCGTTTGTTTCGCGGTGGCCTTATATCCTCGACGGCAAATACAAGGGGGAAATGAAACGGTAGATTCATTGAGCACAGAGATAGTTGAAAGACACGACACCCGTTCTATTTTTCTTTGTTCATTCTCGCATGAAATGACCGATTTTGCGCAGCCTCTGTACAGTGATGTACGCACCGCACACCAGGTGTAATTTCGGTAAAATTGGAACCCAGTAATAAGCTTAGGTAAACAAGCTTAGTTGTCAATCAGTCAACCGTTGATACGTCATGCATTCTAAACAAACAATGGCGGATGACGTTTTTAGGGGTTTCGGTTTAGAAACATCTATAACAGTGGTTCTCAAACTCTAAAAAAAATGCGTAGCGGACCCCTGAATTTCATTTAAACCAGGGGTGTCCAAACTTTTTGTGAGGAGGGCCATATTTGATAAATTGGAGACTCACGCGGGCCCCAGGGGCTTCTTTTAAAGATGTGAAGTGCCAGAGACTCTTACATTACAGCAAGAGCAAATACATTACATTTTAAAAAGGTATGATTTACTTTGTTTGACATTGCTAGCGAGCCACATTCCATTATATTTTAAGAATTTGCCGCGGGCCAATAAAAAATGGTTCCCGGGCCGCAGTTGGCCCGCGGGCCGGACTTTGGACACCCCTGATTTAAACGATTCGCAGTCCCATAAATAATAAAAATGTATTGAAATATATTCAATGCTTGATACTAATTTGATTGATAATAATCTGATCAAATTTACAACATTTACCAGTGTCAAATACATGCATGTTGGTAAATCAAAAACACGACGTACTGGAAAAAATCTGACACCAGATGGGGGGGGGGGGCACCAAATATAGCTAATAACAACTAACATATTACAGCGTAACAATTTGTTTCTTCTGTAGATCAGTGTTATCATCAAGATAAATGGCGGATGGCGATATTTTCGGCCGAACAACAGTTATTTGCTTGTGGAATATAATCTAACTCTGCGGAATGCTACACTTGACATAATCACTCTCATAAAACTCATTGGCTCTCACCAGATGACCTGTTTTGTCCACGGACCACGGACCACCCGGCTGCAGGTCATCACCTGTTTTCATTTCAAACGCGATTCTTTATGAGTCAATTAAACGATCGAAAAAAGTTGACCTTCAAGAAAGATCTGACATATCAGTGAACAAAACAGGATAAACTCCTATGTTTGCTGAAATCTACACGAAAACATGAAGCTCGACATAGTTCATTCCACGGACACAGATGTTTTTACAAACAAAAAACGAATTCTCTATAAAAAAAAACTACCTAAAAACAACTTCAAACGAGTAATTAGAAGATTAGAACAATTACGATTGCAGTTCGCGATGAGTTCAGTTTCTGTTCGCGGTCAAGCACAGGTTACGAACGATATATTTTACGATTTCAACTTTACTGGAGGGAAAACGAAATAAATGTCGCACAACTACAAGAATTAGAGCAAGCATAGGTCGAGTATAAGAGTCAGGGTCAATCTTTGAGAATAAGACGAGGTCAAATAAGAGAAGAAAATCCGAGTAAATAAGCTTTTTTTGACCTAGGAAGCTCCAGTGGCTCATAATACGTTCTAAGTCTAACTATGGTATCACGACAATCGTTTCTCAACTCACAATCAAATTGTTCATCATGTTGCTGTTATGTGTACTGCAGTACTGCAGGGACTACGGTATTTCTCGCTTTCGGGGGAAATCCGGACTCTCACATTACCTTACAGGTATTCCCCTTCCAGTCAGTCCGAAACAAACGAAGGTCAAGCGTAAATAAAACACCAAAAACAACCGGTCCAATTTCTACACCCTCGTTATGCGAAAATGGGATACAGGAATTTCCCCCCGGGGAAAAATTGCTCAGGACACAATGTCTATTCGCTTTGTTTGACCAGTGACCCAGATAAGCCCATCCCAAACAACAATAGAGTGGGAAATAGTGGTTTTCGCTTCTGTCAAACGACGACTGCGCGTGAGGTGGTGACGAGCAATGGCGACGAATCAAATCAAATATAGAAACGAAGACAGCGATTCATTATTTGTCTGAGTCTTATTTTTGTTTCGTTACCGTTCTAGCACGACGTTTTTGTTCGTCCGTTTCCGCTCTCTATTTGAAGTTTTTTATTTTGTTTCCTGTCTGTTTCGAAACTGGGACGACATTTGGTTTCAACATGTGACATGGAAATTGTTAACACGAGAAATAATTCGATCGATTCGAGGAGACCCAGGGTTTCCTTTAAGAAACGTAACCACAACACTTCATAGTTCATCTGATCACCAGTAATTCGTATCACAATGGCCCGTATTACAAACTGAAAATTATAATTAAATTTATTGTTACTGTCATTCCTATACAAATGTTACAACGTATACAATATGTTGGACTGGTTATACCAGGGGTGTGCGACCTTGTAGCGCTCCCGGACCAAATACACTCAACCGGACTAGACAGTGGGCTGCACTTGCATTTCAAATCGACTATCTACTAGTTACAGGCATAAAAAATCGATTTGGTTTTCTTGCAAATCAAATAATTCAACTTTAGGGACGTTTCGCTTCGCTATTCATATAACATCAAAAACAGTGGCGCTGAATTCCTGTTACGGGCCATACTCTATTCAAAAACCACACACCTCTGGTGTTAGACCTTTCGTACCCTGACTATGTAGCAATAATTTTTTGGTGGTAGAAAATGTTTAACTGCGGTTGGACTTTGACCGTAATTGGCTGTCAACAATACACTACCAAATTCAAGATGAAGTCTAATCAGTTATACAGATGTGGAGTCAGACTTTGCAGTTGCATGAAGAGTACTACAACTAAAAAACACGATTTGCTTAACTGTAACCACAACTAATATAACGTGATACAACCTCACCAAAAATTAGTTTGTTTCAACCTTGAATGAATAACTGTCAACCATGGAAAATAGTTTCTGCCTGTGTGTCCATTCACTGTGAGCTAGGTAAGATATTTTTCAACGTCGAGTCGTAGGAAGTTGATGCAAACTCCGCAGCGCACGATCGGTGATCGACGTCAAAAACAATCGAATAATTTGCAACGTACAACTGTTGTTTTGTTACGGTTACATCAGACCATTTCAAATAAAAAACATCCAAACGAATTTTAGACAAAGCTGAGAGAACGACCCTGACATGAAAACATGACACGGGACACGAAACCGGGTCTCTGCGAAATGACACATCCATCATTATGTTGTGACATGCTGACAATATTATTTCCTAAACAAGAAATTGTGTTCCCTGCTGATATTTGTTGACTTTCGTCTGGCGAGGGTGTACAGAAATTGATAGTTTTATTTACTGACAAAAACCAAGGCTGTGGGGTCGGAATTGCAGTTGATGCAAATGGACCGAATTAAATTCGAATACTAGAATTGCGGTGCAATTATATATTCTTATTTTTACCCATCACATTCCTACGATTTTCTCAATTGGATTGGTGGTATCACTTATTCGGTGGTAAACTTATTGTCCTTTCTTGGACGCTCAGAAAATTCTAGAACTGCAAAACGCACTAATCCTTTCCTAATCTCAACAGACCAAACGTCTAACCGGAAACGTACACCCTCAAAAACGTACGAGTGCATAGCAATCGTCTATTACTCTATTATATAGGAATAAGGAACTTACTGTCCGATTTCCTCGCAGTCCAGCGTAAATTTGACCGTATTCCTGGTCACAGTCACGATGAGGTTATGCCAGTTTCCATCGCTCAACCGGTTGTCTTTTGTTTCAGTAGTTCGTCGTTCAGAGCTACCACTTTGCGCTAAATCAAAGTAGAGATAATTCCTGCGTAAGCGCAAGGCAAACAGTGCCGTACTCCGGTCCTGAAAAGCGAATTAAATGATCTTTGAGTAGTTTATAGGTGACGATGGATTGGTTAACGCAGCAGAGATGAAGATATCAACCCCTCCAGTTAAGGCGGCAAGGAACCGCGAAATATTATGGTTGACGGTAATTGATGAGGAATTAATATACGTCATAGTAAAGTCGCCTCGTTAGAATTATAATAATACGTTTCAGACTCGCAATGCTAAGTTCATGAGAAATTATATTCGGAGTTCGACCGATGCTTCTACGTTCGAACTACGTTGTAAAAAATGCACTTCGAAAGTTCCACGCGCATAGTGAAAAATTACGCTCGCTGTGTAAAGTTCGTTTGTGATGAGCAGCATGTTATGATTCGGACTTCGAACTGTTTGAGTACGAGGCACGAGGCATCCCGTATAATAAAAATATTTGCAAGAACCTACCCACAACAAGTGTACACTATTAAATTCTGCAGCGAAACTTCAAAACTAAAATGTAGAAAACTATAAATCCCCACAATTAGGAAAGAAAGCGCTTGACAGGGTCTTGATTTTAGACCGAATATTTCCAATGACAAACTATTTAACGGCAGCAAATTGTCAGAAATAATTCAAGCCAGAAATTTCTTTTGTACTTCAAAGCAAATTGAAAGTGGACACATCGCTTTGTAGTGGAGGCAAATTACAGTAAATGTGACCGAAAATTGCACACATGTGACACAACTGAAACTAATTACTGCAGTTAATTATACAGTAGTGTATCTTCAAAAACGTCTGTACCTGTGCGAGAAGTGTTAGAAGGTATTCGTTGCTGCTTCGAGGTGCTGGTTGTCTAAAATTAATGAGTACAGAAAATTCGTTGGGAAAATTCGGACATCGTTGAAAAACTTGTTCGCTGTCCATGCCAAAAAGAACGGCTTCCTTGCCGAAACTAGGAGAGAAAACATATGTAAAATGCGTCAAGAGATTTTGCAGAACGATAAGAACAAACACTTGTGAAATTCGAACTCTTTAGTAGATGATTGTGAAAGCTAAAAACTAAAACAGAAAACATGTAAGCGTGGTAAAGTCATACATTTCGAGCGATACGCTCAACAGAATTCTTACAAAAAATAAAGAAACTATTATCTGCTTTACAAGTGTTTGTTTTCATGTCACTGCGACAGGAAGCTTACCTGTATCCGTTTATTCCTTTTACTGTTACAATATCTACACCTGGTGGAAGACGGGAGCTTTCTTTTAAAGCCAGTCCGAGCAGATTGATCGGTTTGGGATCTGTATTGTAAAAGAAAAGAAACCATTTTATGACATATCGCGATGGTAGATCTTGCTTGTGAAAACAAAGCGGTCGTATTACTTGTGGTCGCAACTTTTCAGTGTGGGCATTATGGGTATGACGCTCCTATAGCCTTGTACTCTACTACTATTATAGAACCACCTCTGCTCCTTTGATGGTCTACAGGGCAAATGTTGATTTTAATCTGGAAATTTTATAACTAATTTTTTATTTTGTAATTGTATATTTGAGAAAATTCCCTTCCCAGTTATGAAGTGTTTAATGTTCATATTATAGTCGGATTGGACGGAATAGCAACCTAGACATGTTACCAACACAACAACAAAGGGTCGAGAGATCATTTGTAAGTCAATTTCCTCGTATGTCCATACCTTAAATGTGATTTTTAGCACTACAACCAGCATCACTAGCCGTCCGCTATTCACAGGCCATTTGAAAACACGATTATAGAAATATAAACTGATGAAATTGGGGAAAACTTTGAGCGCTGGTTCCGAATACCGCAGCTCAAAACAACACAACGAATACGAGATGTTTAAAAATGACGGACGTTACCGTGCTGTCACTCGCAAAAGCGCCGCAAACTGTGGTAATATGGAACAGGTACTATCGACAAAATTAAGACTGAAGTAACCTGCGTTCATCAAGTCGTAGTAGTAGCATAATCTGTAGTCTATATTAAGTCGAGAATTACAGACAGATAAATCGGAGATGCCATAATACACAGTCGATTATATTCATGATTTGTTTGACGCAAAGACCTTTTTGATCCGTGGCGGATGACGTCATCCATTTCTAAGATATAGCATCAAAAGTCTGCGGTGTTGCAAGCACGAACGAAAGAAGTTTTTTTGGCGTGACACAAAAAGAGAACAAAATTCTTCGATTTTCAGGCGCCTTGTAATCGAAATACAGAACTTGCATGATGATGTATTACAATCGAAATGTTAAGAAATGGAATAGACAGAGGACCCCATGGGACCTTTTGACATCGTCATCACCAATCGTAAGGTTATAGAAGTGGTTACACATTAATTACTTATAGCGGTTCCGTGGTTATATGAAAGATATATCGCTGCATGATCCATCATTAAAACCCAAATTCCGTTGACTTAGCCGTGGAATTATGAGGCACTAAACGTTATCTCGTGGTCGCCAATCAAAGGCTTTTATTAGGCAAATATCTGCCTTGTAATACTGCGCAAATCCTACATTTGAAAATCAACAATTAGAGCCATTTACCACACGTTGACGTGACCTATAAATGGTGAACGCTTATAATTTCGTTGGTTTTGCGGCGGTCCGCAAGATTTGTATTTCTCGTAATAGTTCTTGAAAATTTGCGCTGCGCGTGAAGATAGTTATGAAAAGTAATCTTCTTAGGGCACCACCGTATTATTCAATTTTGGCGAAAAAACGAAGGCCTAAGTGGCGGCACGGATGAACACAAGGTTTTTAGGTTTCGAGAACACGGCGTCGACGAGACTAAGTTAATAATTTGGAACCGATACCGCCACCAGACCTCGATCATTTCCTAATTCCGAGTTTTCAAAACAATACGCTGCTTTACAACTGCTGACAGAGGACGAAATAAATCAAGATCAATAAAATAAAAGCAATTTTGCTTTCTCGGTCGTAAATTCGCAACCAGACGTGTTTTTTTTTTTTTTGGGAAGGAAAGATCTAGTACTGTATTGTAGTATATAAGTTTCTACAGGAGGTGAATTTTTGGCCGGAAAAGCTATGTACCTCTCTGAGCGGAAAGGAGTAGGCCAGACGAAATTAAAATAGCGTCAAATCTGATCATCATCAACATATAAAAAAGCCGCTCAGTTTGGACCCGGGGTCACGGCCCAAACCGACGCAGCTTTTGCCCAATAAAAGGACTCGCTAAAGCGCGCTTCTTCCTGAAAGCTATAATCGATTTGGACGATTTGGACACAACAAAGCATATATAAACATTGGACATCTTTGATGCCCCGACTAAGAGATTTCTATAAATTTTAATCTGCTTCCCATATCTTTAAATACGGCCAACAGTCAAACAATAGTATGTAGAAAGGAGACAATAGAAAATAGCTATGCAAATAGGAAAGTTTGTCTAACAAACATTGTGCCACTCTACTGCCTACCTAATAGTGTCCAATAACTGTTTAAAATTGCTATTTACAATACACAAGCCACTGCTGTTAATCTCGACCGATATCAAAGTAGAACCGCGACTTTATTTGCACAAAACGGATAATTATTTATCAGCGACTGAGTTTATTGAGACCCTCATGTTCTAAAACGTTATTTCCTAATACGTCTTTCCATTCAGACGGTATTATATCATGCGAGACAAGATATACAGCGGAGTCTGGATTCCTTATTTGCCGAACGACCACTACAATATATATATGTATTTGATTTTCCCGGGAATTTTATTGTGATGGAAGAATGCCCTTCGTGGCAGATCGAGGGGAGTATCGCTAGTTGAAATTAATCGTGGCCCTTTGATATATATAATTACATTTGATTAGTGCTGTGATCGGGTTCGAGATCCGATTTTTGGATCGGGTCGAATATTTTTCCATTGTAAATAAGCTGTCAATGATAAAGTTGATAGCTGAGCCGCTAATAGACCATATTTGATCCGCAATCCTCAGCTATCTTGTCTGTTTGCTAAAGTCGGCACACATTTATTCTCTCTCACACATACCAACCACATCAAAGGGGAAAGCCTACTTTCCCCGAACAGATATAGTCGGTCATCAAACGATCGCTTAAATCTCCTTGGCCAATCGCCACCAATCCGTCCCCACCTAACAGTCAGTACCTTATATGACCATGCAACGGAGACAAGAGCAAATGTTCTAAAAATCGAGGAATGTCACGATTTGCACAGTTCGAATTCCGATTATTCAGCAAGTCAAATGTATTCTCCACAAATACAATCATATCATCACTCAGCACGAAACACGGCTTAGTGCGGCCTGTGCCGATACCATAGAAAGGAAAAATATTGAAATATCTGGCTGTGAACTTTGTGAATGCAGAGTCTGCTGTTTCGCGCAAAGAATTTATCACGGGAGACAAACTTTTAAAAAGTCAGTCAATCAAGTATAACTTATCACGTTGAACTTTCCCTACCACGCAACTCAATTAAATGGATCCCACGCTCATAAGGCGAAGTTATGCGCTCGATATGATTTTTACTTAGGCAGAAGATTTGGCAAGACTAAACAACAGTAATCTTGCTGAAGAGGGAAAGTGGATGAACTGCTTTCGGGGTTTGAAGGTAATCCGCGACGTATACAATAAAAAGCCGAAAAAACAAGGGATTTTAAGTATTAGGTTTATCTTCTTATAGATATTAGTTAAATCTGCGTAAATATCGACCGAATGGACGAACGACTACGGTTGAGGCACTTCGCTTAATTTTCTCGTAGGCTAGTTACAATTGTGGGACCCGTAGATGAATTCTATCGAGCCGTGACACCCAGCTGTATAAATAGGTCACCTGTAACACTCAGGGGTCACTGTTGCGATAGTGATGACCTTGAGGTCACCATAACCTCTGGTCGTATTACATCCAGTCGGTAACTATGGGTAACAGTAACAGTTTTCATCCCAATTCGAACACAATACGAAACACTCACCAATGCACAATGTTGGAAAAGCAAATATAGTAGGTAAGCAGACGACCAGCAAAATTCTTCCAAAGAATCCAACCCTCAGTGTGGTGATGACATTCATTCTGCGTTGTTGCAGATATCTTATTTCTAAATTCTTTCCTAGGTTTCATTCGTTCTAGTCGACATTCAGCGGTTGGAGCATCAGTTAAAGATCTTTGTTTGACCTGCAGCATCCAGCCATTTATTTATACTACTGTTCATACATCTAGCAAACACCACAAAATCTACAAAACCACGACAAAAATGTCAATCTACCACTACTATTACAGGTGAGTTCTCTGTGATAGAAGTGACCCGAGCACACTGTTCCTGCTTGTGCAAATGCATTTGAAGTTACCTCCTATTTATGGAGATCGAAAAAAAAAAGAATTTTAATGAGAAATTTCAAATGAGAATTTCGAAGATTTTTTTTCCAATTTTTTATTACAAAGTAAAGCTTCAGCCATCGATCGCAGGTCCTCTACTTTTGCCGTATATTATGAAACGGTTTATAGTCTATGAAAGGGAAAAATTACATGGTGGCATTTTGGCGTGACCCCGTTGAAAAAATTTGCAGAAACCGAGAGTAAGTTAGTATAAGCGGACGACTTTGCAATTTTCCCATACACTGACGATCGTTGTTATGGTATACACAATGTTTTCGTTTCCCCTCTTGATTTTTTTTCTTATTCCTAACAATTTGTACCGCGCATACGCCCTTTAGAAGCGTCTACCGTGCCAGAATGCTCTACGTTTGTCGTCTGCAATAAACTACATACTGGCGTCGACGCATACCGCTTGCATTCTTCCCGGGGTAGTTTGTTTTCATTAGCCGCCATGACAGAAAGTTTATATAAACAAAGTACAATGTGATTAATTTACTTGTTTATTTTTACTAACATGGTTTGTATTGCTGGTAATCAACGCTCGCAGTTTGATGACTACCCGTCTCCTGAAGAAAAGGATTAACAGAAAAGTTGAACGGCAACTCTTTTTGCGCTCAACGCCAGACCTGAATTTGCACATGTGATCTCGACATCAGAATTCGAACGCATTCAAGAGTTGAGATTTGGCTTAATTTTACGTCGAAATTATGTAAATAAATAGCTGCGAGCTTGAACGAAGTATAAAATCGCGCTCACCATGTTTTTATAACAGATAAACCGATTTCTTTCGTCTACGAGAGTTGTTCAGTGGGAACAATAGCCTTATAGGCGTCTTCAAAGCAAATTGCCGCGTCTCAAAATTGCCGAAACGAGAAACCATATTGATACACGAAACATAATTACAGGGTAGTAACAGGGAGATAGATAAGACCAACGGAGTATCTATTTGTTTAAGTAACCTGGCAAGCTATAGCGTTCGCTGGGGCAAGTGCAATGCCGTATATACTATATATATATATCGTTACAGTACTATAGTACAGGTATTAATGATATGAAATAGTTCAGTGCTATGTGTATTCGAAATAGAAAACGTGAATGTGTTTGTTTGCTTCTCCGATTTCTATATATATATATGCTGTCTAACCGAAGGGTATCACATTACTCCAGTGTGATTTATGACCCGGAATTGGGGGCCAGGGACTTTTATTTCAATAATAATATTTATTTTTATCACGAAATATTCACGGAACCCCGGAATATTTTAGCACAGCGTATAAAGAATACACACGGATTTCCTTATTGGTTTGTCGTGTTGACCGGGTCTATGATAAGGAATATAAAAAAAATATCTAACTACCTGACAACCACCTCCAGCAATGCGATACCACGACAACGAAACCTGTCTTATATTCATAAGAGTCTATTCCCTGCTATTACGATATGATTTATCTGTTCAGCCTCAATACTTCTCACTACATACTATTATGGTTGGGAGCTGAATTCAAACAAATTCTTTTCGTTCGTTTTCGTTAACACTGCTTCCCAACAACAGAAGCTTCGGTGCTCACTAGTCAACCATCAGCTGAGCTGACATTATCACAACTGTAAACAGGGCAAATATGTTAATTGCCCCAACTGCAGTCCTAGCGCAGCTAATAATAATTAATGAAGTACTGGTATATACCAGCCAGTACTCTGTAAAAAAACTAAAAGCTTCCTCGACTCCTAATTATCACTCTCAAGAATTTGTACAACGCCCATAACTGCAGCATCGGCTGATTTTTCTAACTATTTTCACTGACATGACGGCTAAGAGACACTTCGCGTATACATAAAATCTGATCGACACGATATATCGACTCTATTTTAAGAATGATCGAGTACATTCCACGTGAACGCCAGTTGAAAAAGAAATTTCTTTCGGGAAAACAAAATTATTTACCCGGGGCAGATAGATCTTGCCGTGAAAGAAACTCGGTATCAAATTCTGAAGAGGTTTTACTGGGAAGTAATCGTTCTCTAATATACTCGCTATTATCAACAATCAACAGGCAATTAGTTATTTAATTGGAGATTCTATAGAGGGTGATACCCTTTCGTGGGGCATGGAAATCTATTTAGCTAGTCATACACTTCTCACTGAGAATATAAAGGTTACGATTACCTGTGGGGCACCAATTAATATATCCCTAACTTATCCTTTCACAACGACTTGCTAATGCAACTATAATGGTCTATCACCAATGCAATGCAGTGTACATCTAGAACACTATGCTCAGCAAGCTATTCACGTCTTCCTGGTATTGTTATGATTGGGGTTCTGCATAGCAATCTAGCGATCAACACTAACCCCAGATTTCAAGTTCATCCAACAGCAGGGTAACAAGGCTAGCTTTCATTACCCACAGAGCTAATCAAGCAATGCAATGTTTTACCCTAAATATGGGGAAATACCTCGTAACATGGAGTGTAGTTGAGAGTACTTGCTAATGCCTAAATATTTTGGGTGCACTCATGTATAATCCAGAGACTAAACTTTTTCTGCTGTTTTTTTTCTACCTGCCTAAACTCACTTTCGTACACAGACAGGCACCGAATAGACGACACACTACTCTCGCTCGAGAGCTCTTTGGTTCTATAATGATGAGTTTTCTTTGATCTGTGACAGTCGTAGTTAACGTGGTGTAGAGTAACACATCATTTAGATATTTATTCCGTTCTTGCTCATAGAAATACAAAAAATTAAGTACTGTATTTGGATTCAAATCACTCGCTTTTGAGTGGTGTTCTATTCTTAAACGCTGGACGAAAATTTGGCTATATTAGAACTGGTTATGGTCAGAGTCCATAATTGGCTCCGTTAGAAGAAGACTATAATAGGTCGGAATTAGACCTTATCAGATATCATACTATGGTTGTACGAAGTAAGAATACCCTCGAATGAATGAGGCTAAAATGGAACCCCAGAAATATACTGGTTAATAAATATAAACATAACAACATTATGCCACCCCAGAATACACATGTATATATAAATATATACCCTTCCACATGGAAACGCGAGGCAGCGCCAGAAAGGCATATTCGAATGAAAGCAGGTAAAAATAAATACGGATGCCTCGATCTCGAGTCTACAAAGCTTTACATAACTCCCTGACGTTTTACCAACAACGTGTTCTGCTGCATTTTTCATAGCAACTTTAAATTGGCTCTCGGTAAAAAAAACTGTCTCCGGTCGGAGAAGTTTTTGATCTCCGCCGACAGCCGATTTATATCTGATTTATTTTCGCCTTTCTGCGTCGCTCTTAACGACAAAATTTATTTATTATTTCAAGTCAGCGTGTCACTTGTTACCCGTTTTGTCAACACCCTTTTAAATTCTAAATTTAGATCGGTTGGACAGTGGATCGGTGTGGACAATACATGCAATAAGTGTCCATTAATCTATTACCTATCTACAGTAGAAATAAAAGTAAATATGTGCTTGCTGCTTTTACGCTTTAAAAAAACAAATGTTAAACCGATTTGAACCAAAATCGGAGTGGGCACTCGGGAGATCCCGACACCGGTCGTGGCAGCGTTGATTTATCAAAAAAAAAATGCTCAAGGGCCCAGACACGCCCAGGGAATCCTCTAACGCTCCCCAGCGGCAGGTTCACACGTCGACCGAAACAATGCCGGGTAAAAATTAATAAAAACTAAAAAATCAAAATTTCTTCATTACATTTTTATTCGTTTTTATCGTCTTTTTTCGTTGCACTATCTATACCACGTGGTCTATCGCATATTTGGATATGCCCAGCGCACGAAGAAAATGATTGTCGTTGAAACGGATTCCGGTCGTTCAATGAGGAGTGTCTGCATTACAAGAATGTGGACGAATACATACGGTCGTAGAATCAATGAATTCATTCATGAAGATATCAAGTATGTATATATTTTTTAAAACCAGAGTTAACTTGTTGGCTTATGAGACAATGCATCAATATTCTTGTCGTGAAGGTAAAGGATATTTTTTTGCTTCTGGTGCAGTTTTCAAAGAATGTCCTACCCCCCCCCCCCCCCCCCTCACACCCCCCCCCACAGGGGCGAAAAACTTACGATAA